>BPTQ01000001.1:261996894-262017413 GCA_019973895.1 Chrysanthemum seticuspe
CTCGTGATATGACTTAGTTAGATCTTTCTATTTGTATTTTGCGACTCCAAAACAAACATCTGTACATGTATATATCATAATCTACACTATTCCTACTATTGAAAAATTAAATTCTCAGTATACATTTTTTTCAGTTAACTTCAGTTATTTACTTTTATTACCCGTGTTGAACACGGGTTCGGAGCTAGTGTTGAGTATAGTGCTCTTGGAGTTTACCTTTTCTTTGTTGCATACCGCTAGACGTGGAGGGATCTACATGTGATATGGATTACGGAATAGTACAAAATCAAGTAAAGTGTGTATAAGCTTTGTGTAACTTGAAGTATATGACGTTGGATAAGGTTAAAGGTGTCAGGGGTCTTGACGTTCTAAACGTTCCTCGTAATCTAAGATTGTGTCATCGTGACGTCAGATTTGATGTGGGTTCACTTGTGTCATCCATGCCATCTGTTGTCTTTTTAAGTAAATATTATATTGCACGATTTTGGAGTACGTATGTGCGTAATAATGTCGATGATATTACGTTTTTCAGATCATAAATGTACAATGCATGTGCTTTAGAATAGTTAAGTCACTTAATCTGGACTCGCTACAGCAGAAAATGTTACTATATTGGCTGATCAATGTGTTTTCACTCTTCCTTTTTTATCTATTCAATTGGTTGATCAATGTGTTTAAGGTTTGTTAAGTTCATTTCAAACATATCTTTATTCATTTTTAACTTTAATAAATGAGAGAACAAAATGAATTGTGTGATACACGCAAAGGTTTTATTTTGATTGAACCGCATAATCCGCTTGACTAACACCTTTCTTTCTTCATGTTTGTCAGTTTGTTAACAGTTTAGCTTCCATTTTATGAAAAACATGATGGCCTCAAAACAAATAAGTTAAGATAGACTAGATGATATCTAGTGAGATGATTGTTAAGATCCCGATTATAATCTTAAAATCTTACCATTTTATGATACTACAAAACAAAAAATATTGATCCTACCTAGAATCTTAGCATTAAGGGATCTTATTACGATCCGGATCCCCCCGATCTTACTTTGTTCTCACCACTAGGTAAAAACAAACTACAAATTTATGGATCAGGTAGAATTTAAAAAACAAGATATCAATCCTCTTAACATCATAATTTATGTTTAAATTTTCATAAAAC
This sequence comes from Chrysanthemum seticuspe, assembly GCA_019973895.1. NCBI lineage: Eukaryota > Viridiplantae > Streptophyta > Magnoliopsida > Asterales > Asteraceae > Chrysanthemum > Chrysanthemum seticuspe. The sequence goes on from BPTQ01000001.1 coordinate 261,998,059, forward strand.
ATTCATATAATTTTGTGTTTAATATATAATTAATACTTGTATATAATAATTTGTAGATTGGTATAACATTACAACTTATTAAGAAACAACATTATAATAGGATCTTAAGATCCCAATCCAATCTTACGATCTCGATCTCGCAAAAACAAAAAATGATCCGATTTTGAAAACTTTAATATCTACTCTCATTCGGACCATGCTCTAATGGCCATAGCCCAATATAAGGCTCTTTTTTACTTTATCTTAATTTTATCTGAAGCTGCAAAGAACAAGACTCCATTTCTAATAATTCATTGATGAAGGCGTATAAAGAGAAAGAAGACTACGCAACGACTGAGAACAGTGTTGGCAGCTAGGTCCTTTCTCAATCTTTTTGAATGTAACACATAGCCGGAATGACCCTTTAACTATCTTATTATATAGTACAGGACAAAAGCATACACGATACACCTTCTGACATCTCAGTCCCTTCTTGTGCCAACTCTTCTCGTCGTTTTCAAAAGGCTCATGAGAAAACCCATCAAATTTAACTATGATACTCTAAATGTTTCAAAGTTAAATACCTAGAGTGATTCAGAAATAAATGAGCATAGTTAAGTCAATACTGACGAAGTTAACTTACATAGCCCATTGTTAAGATATAATTCCCATCCATATTTAGGTCACTTTTCCGTCTTGTCGCGCCAAGTAATTGGCCAAAAATTAAGGTTAGGTTAACATACGACGTGTTCAACAAAATTACTTTACGATGAATTTTTAATACGCAAGATAAACAACACCTTGCATATGCTTTAAGATGTCTTCCCTCTTTATGTAAATAATCCTGCAAGAGACGAGCAAATGAAAAATGAATTCCAGTATAAGATCAAATCTGAAAAATACACACCAGCATAACCAGGCAAAACCGCGAAACATATTTTTAGTTTAGATTTTATTTTTATAAGTTGTAAGGTGAAAGTAAAACTTAATAGAGGGAACAGGTGTGATACCTGCAAAACCTCAGTAGCACCTCTGGTACAAGCTCTGTCCATTATTCGTTTTTTCATAAGTACACAAATCCCAAAAAACAAAACAAATACACAATGGCATAAACGTAAATAACCAAAAACCCAAAGACCAATCCCAAAAACAAAACTAGTTTAAAAAACCAAACACAACAACACTTCACTCACCGTAGGTTGTTAAACAAACATGGACTCCCAATTTAATATCCGATCAAATGTTGCACTACTACTTTTAATCATCACCGTAGCAACCAATCTCGTACCATCAACAGCTGTGTCGCCAGTAGCTGTTATATCTGGAGAAAAAGTGTCGTTGACTTTATACTATGAAGCTTTGTGTCCCTTCTGTGAGAATTTTATAGTCAACTATTTGTACAAGGTTTTTGAAAATGGGTTGATTTCGATTGTTGATCTTAAGCTTAGTCCTTATGGTAATGCTAAGATTAGTTCCAATGGTACCATCATATGTCAGGTTTGATCTTAAACTGTACTTTGTAGTATTATTATTCTTTTTGTATTTTAATATGATTGTATATATTCATATATATGATCTGGATTTTATTTTATTTGATATTTAAGTATGTTTGGCCAGATTTTAATTTCAATAGTTGTATTGTTTAGAAAAGTGTTTTGTAACTAAAAGCGTTTAAGTGACACATGAAAGTAGTTGGAATTAGTTTTGTTTAGGTGGTATCATTTGAAGGATGATGGAATCGTGCTTGAAATTTGCCGTCTCTATAACTGCGTTTGTCAAACAACATTTTGTGACTGCATTTTGTAAAAGCGATAATACAAAATGGAATCCGGAACACCCCTTTAGTATTCTTCATTTTTAACGTTTTAGTCAATATGAATATACTATGAAAAGTCACATGATCGAGTGTGTATTAGTTGAATTGATTTTGATCAGGTAAATATTGAGTGTTTAAGTAAGGGAATTGATACTTACACCACATTTTTTTATGCATGCACCACAATTTGTGCATTACAGTTTGTACAATACTGTAATGCACAAAGTGTGGTGCATGCATCAAAATATGTGGTGTGAGTATCACCTCTTTAATTTAATACTTAATTATACATATATGAATACAAATGATTGCAATGAGGAAATTTAGTGTAATTCCTTTTTTTAGACACCGAAAGTAACCAAAATGAATGTAATAAAAAGATATGCGGTTTGGTGTGGAAATTTGAAGGATGGCGAGTGTTCTGATTATTAATAAAGATGATAATCCATTTCTTTCGGTATCCAGTTAATTATCATAGAAAAGAGTCATAGATGTAACAGTAAGTATAAGGTAGTTGAAAGCTTTTGATCATCTCTGTTGGGACCAAATAATATAGCAGCCCCACACAATCTAAAATTCATTAATGGTTGACAGTTGACTACTAAGTAGTAAGTACTATCATATTGTTATTAAACGGTGCCGGTTTGCTACTTTCTTATTGTTATTATATGTTAGCGCTTACTACTCTATTATACAATCACGCTGATAAAAGAAAAACTAAAGACTATATAACTCTGTAAATTGCTACTGTTAATATACATTGAGAAGTAGTAATTCTAGATGAACAAAATACATCCTACCCATACATCAGATGCCTCTTAGGTTGGGGAAGTGTTAGTGAAGGCATTAAGAATGGTTAACTCATTAGCCCGAAAACACATTCTGCTGTAGCTTTGAAATTACAATGCAAAACGGTAGACACTTGTTCTTTATGTGTACCATAATTGGACTGTATGTAAATTAGCAGTTTTGTGGGAATTTTGACTATGGTATTTTTTCAAAAGTTTTTTAGTAGGAGATATTATAATCTGAGTTACATAACCATGTGTTTGAAGAACTTATCTAGCGCACAGTAACTCCACTTGAAAAACAGTAAATATTCCTCAAATGTCATTTAAATGTACTAAGACCATTTCATTTTGTTTATGTTGCAGCATGGTGAATGGGAATGTGTTCTTAATACCGTAGAGGCCTGTGCTATTCATACGTGGCCTGCTGTGGTAAGATCGATGCATTTGCACGAATAGCTTACAGATTCTTTGTTTATTCAACCATCATCCATAATGTTCTATTTTGTAACAATTAACATGAGCAAATCAGAAAGATCAGCTTCAACTATTTGCATAAATAATGTGGTTTCTTTTCTATTACTTTGTGATATTGCTGCTTCTAACACGAGTTTTGATGCAGGGTGACTACTTTCCTTTTGTCTATTGCGTGGAAAAGTTAACTTTTGAAGGGAAGTACACTGAGTGGGAAACTTGTTTTGATAAATTGAATTTGGACTCAAAACCTGTTACTGATTGTATCAGCAGTGGTTTTGGACACGAGGTTAGTTTTCTTGGCTACTTGCATGTTGCACATATAGTGTTTATCTTGTGACTCATACTTGACCTAAGATACATTATACATTTATTGTGCAGCTTAATCTCCAATACGCAGATGAAATAAAGGCTCTTCAACCTCCTCATACTTATGTACCATGGGTCACTGTTAATGGACAACCAATCTATGATGTGAGTATTTTAGACATTGCCTTAAGATCGTAAAGAACTCTTTTATTATTTTTGGTCAAAATCTGATGGTTTATTGTTTTCGTACTTGCAGGATTACATGGATTTCATAAGCATCATTTGTAAGGCATACAAAGGCTCTAACGTGCCTCAAGTTTGCCTTGACTTATCCCACCCCGTTACGGCTCCAAAAGACACTGCAAATGCTTTTAATCATGTATGCTACACAGAAGAGAATACTATGTCAAAGTCAACTCTATCAAAAATCATCTCATCAGCAGCAACTTCTTGGATATACAATGTTGGCTTGGCTGAATCAATGTAAGCTAAATGGTAAGGTGACCAACTCTTTTCCTAGTAAGTGGTTTCAGTAAAGTACTTCGAACTTGTATGATAACGAACTTCTGATATTTTATTCATCCACTCGTAATCGTTACACGAGTAGTGTTGGATGAAATGTTATAAGCTTGCTGTAAATGGTTAAGTTATCTATAATGCATAATACAAGACATTACTATTAGTGTAAATTCCCATGTTGTGAGGTTGTAGTTGTTATCTTCATTCATTTGGGGAAATGATTGTGAGACTTTAGAATGTTTGTTTGTTTTAGTTTATGTTTTAGTTGTTAAAAGTTATTGGTTTAAACGTAAATGGTTGCAAACACTAAAAAAAAATTCAATTGTTTTTTACTTAATTAGCTTAATTCATAAGTGTACGATTTTATTTTTTATTATTTTTTCAGAAAAAGGGTTCCAGTTGAGGTAGATACCTGACAAAAGGCTGTATGACTAATGATAATTAAATATTTTTTAGAAAAAAAGAAGGGTGTCAATCAGAGTAGAACTCCTGACGTCTAAGAATAGAAGAATGGGAATTACCACTCCAAACAACCCCTTTCTTTACATCATTCTAATGCATTGTAAATTATATTGCTGTGAATAGGAACAGTGAAGTTGAACTTGTTATGTTTTTTCAGTTTAATGAAACGTAATCTTCGTGATTTTAAAGACATATTCACATATTTAACAAGTAAATCAACAATGCATTTGAGAAGTATCATGCAACCTTATTTATTTAAACTTTTGAAAAATAATAAATAAAAATATTATTCATTGAACGTTAACTTATTATTATTATTATTATTATTATTATTATTATTATTATTAAAACTGAGAGACTATATAAGATAGTAAGGGTGGTGGAACCATGTCTAACAAAAATTTTCATGTCTAATCACCTACCAATAATATCCTTTCAACTCATCTCATACCTATCTCATACCTAACAATAGATTTTTAGTGACCCATACCTCATATTCATTAATATAAAATGAAGCAATATGATTGGTGAAAATTAATATAACACACAAACACATGCATGTTTGGCTTGATGTAGAATCGGTAAACATTGTCAATTTATCTCCAATTCATACCACACCGATCGATGCCTAGGAGGAGGCAATGAGGAAGCCGATCGGCATCATGCATGCCGAATCCATGCCTAAAAGTGTTGCCACCACCCTAACATTTTCAAGATGCTTACATATATAGCGAGCTATAATCTTTGTTTATACACGTTACACTCACCCACCATTACACACGTCACATACACCGATCATTTATAGCAAAAGGATAAGTTCACTGACTACCATTACTCTTTTTTGTAATCGAGTCACAAAATAATAACCAACTAGACAACTTCACCCCTTTGTTACTAAACTCATCTATCAACACAAAGCACCTAAAACATGAAAAATACATAATGCCAACAATGTAAATAAACATAACACTAGTGGCAATATCAACTTTTGTGCCAGTATAAATAAACACCAACTTTTTCTTCACCATGAGGTAAACTACTAAACTATTAGCAACCATGAAGTCTCACCGTTGCAATGATCACCGATCAAGTGTAGTACTAATTTTTCTGATCGTAACTTTTGTTACGAATTTCGTTTCGTCGTCTGTGGCGTCGCGAATTATGGTTAATAATGAGGAAAAAGTGAAGTTGGAACTATACTATGAAGCCTTGTGTCCGGATTGTGAGGATTTTGTGGTTAACTATTTATATAAGATATTTGAAAATGGACTTATTTCGATAGTTGATCTTAAGCTTAGTCCTTATGGTAATGCTAAGATTAGTTCTGATGAATCCATTGTTTGCCAGGTTATATTTTTAATTACTCCCCCTAAATTACTTTTACCATATGTTTATTCGTTTCAATAGTATATATTGTCCATCTTTTTTGTTGTTGTGTGCCTAAAATAGTTGTCCCCTTTAAAAGTTGCCCTATTATTTGAAAAGTTAAAGACACATTTTTTTTTTCTATTGATGTTATGGTGTAGTAATCGCAGTTTTTGCGGTTTTTGTATTGTGGATGGATATTATGCAAATCGGTGGGTAGGGGTGTTCGTTCGGTCGGTTTACGGTTTAATAGGTTTAATCGGTTTGGGTTATTCGGTTTTCAAAAATAATTTCAAACACCCAATACCCAAACCAAATTTCTCAAAACCAAACCAATCCAACCAAATAAGTGATCGGTTTATTCGGGTCGGTTCTCCACAAAACCAAATAAGAATATCATGTATACAAAGGTGAACTATTTTCCAAATTATTACAACTCAAAAGCAAAATTCCATCTATGAAATTGCAACAAATCTGATAAACTGAATATCCATAAACTGGTTTTTGATTAACATAAAGTCATCAATAAATTATTCCAGGTTTTTTAAAACCAACAACCATATTGAAATAAAAAAAAACACATACTGAGTTTCAGGCAAAATACCAAGAAAATAAAACCATTGTCAAAATACCAAGAAAATGAAACAAACTAAAAATAATAAAACCATCAAGGCATCAATCGTCTTATTGCTCCATCTCGAACAGGGTCTTGCTACTCCATCTTGATCATGCATCTTTGCTCCACCTTAGACAACACCGCCTCCCTCTTTCACGAGCTCTATAGTTGCATGAGGAAAACAATAGTTTGTGTTACATACAAATATAAGATTTTTGAGTAGACATCAAGGTAAGATAAAGAGATGTTACATTACCTTCTTCAATGTCTTGTATCTCATCCCAATTTTCTGTGACGTCTAACAACATGGAGTTTCCACGAAACCAATCTTGAGTGCAGATTAAACTTTCAACAACAGGAGCACTTAGAGAACTCCTAAACGCATCTAGCACCCTTCCACTCGTGCTAAACACAGATTCAGAAGCCACAGTGGAAATAGGAATGGCCATAACATCTCTAGCAAGCAAAGATAGTATTGGAAACCTCGGGCTATTTACCTTCCACCAATTCAAAATATCAAACTTATCAGATTCATCTTCCACATCCTCATTCAAATACCTATCTAACTCAGACTTTGAGTCTTGCATCCCACTTTCAGACTTTCTTCGTTTCATTTCCATACGAACCTTTAGACCATAAAAATAAAAATTAATAAAGTCATATATATATATAGTTTGAAACAAATAGAGGCTGAAAATACTTACCTTTTGTTTTAAAATGACTGATGGCTCAATAACTGAAGTTGCAGAACGCTTATTCATCGATGATGAAGCACCAGAAGTTTCAAACAATGTATGTGTCTCTGGCGGGGCATGGATTCTGACATAATCTTCATATAGTTCAACCAAAGAGGCTTTTATCACAGCACACATGGATTTCCCTTCCACTTTTCCATAAACATCACCTAACAACACTTCCACATACTCGAACTTATTTCTTGGATCAAGCACAGAAGCAACAACTGTTGCCATATTGCATTTTTCCAAGCTCCCGTAATATTTATCAAACTTACATTTCATCATCTTCGCCATCACAGTAAGATTTTTATCTAGAACACCAATAACACAATTGTTCAATGCAGCATCAATGGATGTAATATCATCCAAAAAGCTGTTAGATGTTACATATAGTGTCCCAGATACCCTGAGAGTCAACTCATAAAAATGCTCCAAAAACTTGGTCAACCTCCTCACATTCGCCCAATCAGATGAAAGAGGGACACCGGTCTTTTCAAGATCATCTCTATAATGGCGGTCCTCGCTGTCATATCTAGAAAATGCCCTCTCATAGTTCTGAGCTATTTCCAACATCAGATATGTTGAATTCCAACGTGTTGGAACATCTAGAATCAAACCTTTTGTGCTAGGACACTTTTCGATTTCAGCATATTCCTTGAATTTAGTCAATCTTTGGGGAGATTGTCTAATGTACTTAACAGCAGCACGCACACAATCAACAGACTTCCCAATGTGACTTAACCCATCTTGAACAATCAGATTCATTACATGAGCTGTACAACGCACATGTAGCCATTTACCTTCCAAAACAGTTGTCTCCCAATTAGCAAACTTGCTTTTTAAATACCCAACCGCAACATCATTGGCAGTAGCATTATCAACTGTAATGGTAAATACGTTAGACTCAATGCCCCACTTCAGCAAGCACATCTCCACGGCCTTTCCAATATCAACCCCACGATGACTAGAGATGGGGCAAAAATTCAACACTTTTTTTCTTAAAACCCAGTCGTTATCAACATAATGAGCCGTGAGACACATGTAGTTAACCCTTTGCAGAGAAGTCCAAGTATCGGTAGTCAAACAGATCCTACCAACATTGCCCCTAAGTATACCAGCAACCTTCTTCTTTTCCTCAAGATACAACTTCAAACAATCTCTAGCCATGGTGATTCTAGAAGGAGTACGAAACAAAGGTTGGGAAGCATTCAGAAAATGCCTAAAACCCTTTCCCTCTACCAGCTTGAATGGAAGCTCATCAACAATTAGCATGTATGCTAACGCCTTCCTAACTGCTTGTTGGTCAAATTTCCAAGCAAACAGGTTCCTGTCCTCACCATCTCCTCTTTGAAATGCTAAGTTTGTCTGACCATCAAGCTTATTTCCAGGAAACTTGTCACAAATTTTCAAATGACCTCGCAAAGTACTTGTTCCATGAATTTTAGTATCTGAACAATACTCCTTAGCACAATAACGGCACTTGCTTTTTGGCTCTCCTTGGTCATTAACAAATGATTCGTAATGAGCCCAAACCAAAGACCGCTTACGGGTTGCCCTTGGTTTCTTTTGTTTCTCTTCTTTATTGCTTTCCACCTCAACCACATTCTCGACATTCACATGTTCTTCACGTTCTTCCTGATACATCTAAGAATAAATATGAAAATTGTTAACTTATTATCTAAAAAACTGTTAGGCAAAACTAACAATACAGATTATTGAACAAAGATCTTTATGAACACTACACACCTCGCAAAACTAACAATACAAATTTTCAAATGACCTCGCAAAGTACTTAAAAAGGTGACTTTAATGAATTAACCAGGTTGATAAATTTAACTTTGAAATGATCTTTATGAACACTACACACCTACATGTTACTTAAATTTACAATACTTCATAATCATATTTTATATAACATTTCTATCCACTAAATGTCGGCATACATTACGCATAAAGGTGCTTCAAATTTAGTTATGTTTTGGTTGATTTCTTTTATAAAAATGCTCTACTGTAAGTTACGTCTACAAACATATTAATATCAAATATGGATTTGAAATAACGGATAATTTTATAAAGTCTAATAGCAAGGAACAACACAAGGATACAACATTCGCTTAGATACGCCTACATTCATTCAAGGTAGATTAAATAGGATAGACTCAACGATACAATCTACGCTACGCATAAGTGAAAAATACGGCATATATCACTAAATAGCATAAGTATGTCTGATATTAGCATTAACAAACTTAAAGTGATCAACACATGTTGCATAAAAATACAAATAATTATTTTAGTTTAACAAAACTATGAATGGCATAAGCATACCTACGCTAATTGAGCAAGACCAAATTTCATAATCTATTTATAAGTAGCAGAGTATAAAACTTTTGATTTAAGGAGCATAATTACATATTAAAAAAATTGATAATAAACTACATAGTATATTACTATGATTTTGATAATACACATAGGCATATTTTCATAGTTTCTCAAATGATCCATCAGTTACTCTGTTAGCGAAGCAAAGTCTAATTTATCAAAAATTGTTAAAGTGATAAACCCAATATTGGTATTTATAATACAAATTAAAACATAGGAAACAAATGGATTTGACAAACTAATTCTCCAAATTAGTAACAATATATCAAAAATTGAAAACCCCAATATATAGTGAATTGATAAATTGAAATAAGTAATGGTAAATTAGACTAACATTAAGATCAGCTGCATAAAAAACATACCATAACCATATTTGAGAGTTGAGATCGAAACAACAACAGCAAAACCAAGAACCCACTTGCAAGTTCCAATTCAATTTTTTGACTGATAGTGGTGGAGTGATTTGTGAATATGAGGATGCCATTTTATAGGTGGAGCCGTGGAGAAATTCAGTGATTGATGATACGGTGCGTGATTTTGGTGCGTGATTTTGGTGGTGACAGTAGCAACTTTCAAAGAATAGAACATCAGTTTTGAGTAACTCTTTAATATTTCCCCATTCCTAATATTTAATTGATTGTTTCCCATATTATAAAAAACAGAATGCGCTTGTTTATTTTTATTTCGGGTATTCGGGTGGAACCGAATTTATAATTTTAAAACCAAATCCGATCCAAAAACCTGTATTATTATTCGGGTACAACCAAATATCCGAACCAGACCCAAATAAGCCAAACCCATTTCACGCAATGTCATTCGGTTCGGTCGGTCTTTCGGGTCAAACCATTTAATGAACACCCCTATCGGTGGGTTTCCTTTGAAAACGCTGCGAAAACACTCCCTTTTTTTTACCATGCTTTTTGACCTTTTTGCGACTAATTAAACCCACCCCACGGACGCAAACAAGGTGAAGCCTTCTCTTTTCATGAGAGACTCGTGTGGCAATTTTTTGGTGGTTTGCACCGGAATTGAACATAAGATTGTGTAATGTATTATAGAAGACCCAAAAATAACCAAAGAGATTGGTAAATTCTGTATAGGATATACAAAATGTTTCGAGTGTCGACACTTTATCTATGAAATAGAAAAGATTTACGGTTTTGGTGTAGAAATTTGAAGAATAAACAAAAATTTCTAGGGTCATGTGACGTGATTATTTTAGGCCCAACCCAGTTTGGGACAAAAACGAAAATTTTATCAGCCCAAGATCTGTAGCCCGTCAATTTAAGTCTGAAGTAAAACACATAACTAGAGATTTAGGGTATGTTTGGCAAAAATAGATTGTGCTGATGCTGGTGCTGTTGCTGGCGCTGTTGCTTAAAAATATTATAAAAAGAGATTATTTTTATAAGCTACATGAAGTAACTTTTTATTTTCAGAGATTATGGAAGATTATTTTTTTTATAATCTCTTATAAGCTATGTCTGCCAAACAAAGATTAATTTTTAAGTAGCTTATTTTTTGAAAAAATAAGCATAATCTCTCCATAATCTTGTGTGCCAAACATAGCCTTTAGAACGTACTTTTTTAAACTCCAGTCAGAAGATTGTGTGTAAAAACTTACATATTTTCTACAGCTTGTTTTTAAATTTGTTAACAAGCTGTGACAACATTATAGAGCTGACACCCAAAAATTTTGACATGGTAAATTGTATGTTTAATCACCAGACAAACTACCAAATGCTTCTTATGCTGGCTGATCCATTTTAAAAGAGAGGTGATATGCACACCACTAAAAATGATGTGCACACCACAAAAATACATTAATGATGCACATAGTATAACATCACATATGCACAATTGTGGTATAACTTTTGGTGGTGTGCATATCAATATCACTGCCCATTTCAAAAACAGCTCAGGTTTTCTCAGATCAAAACCGTGAAAGTTACTTAGTTCTGACATATAAGCATAAGCAATAATTAACCAAATCAAATCCAATATTTCAAAATGACTCCAACCAGAGCGTTTAAAACAAATCACTGACCGCATGCTTGATATGCATATACCTGAAAAACCAACTCCGAACAGATGAAAAATAGCATCTGTAGAATTCCTATTATCTATATCCGACCAGACTCCAATGACAACCCAAATTGAAATACAACTGACCAACTATAAACCATCACACAAACCCAATACTCCGACCCAGATCAGACCTGACAGACCGACACAACTTTTGCAACATGTATGACATTGCATTGCACCTCCCAGACACTTGAACCAACCAAGAGACGCTGTTCCATCTGGCCCATAAACGGCAATATTACATTAACAGCAGACTATTCTTCCTTTTTCTCTGAATCGGCTTCTGCCTTTTCAGGTGTTGCCTTCTCAATGACCTTTTCAGTCTCTTCCTTCACTTCTTCAGATGAACCGTTGGTTTTTTCTTCCTCCTTTTTATCTTCAACAGTTAACTTCTCGAGTAGACCAGCAGCATTCGAAGCATCTTTGTTTTCTTCCTTGCCTTGTTGGGACTCAGCTACTTCTGTAAATGTTTCCATTAACTTCTTGCAATCTATATCCAAGAGTGTGACATGTGTTAGATCAGCAAGTACAAAAACAAAATAAAAAAATCTAAAAAAACACAAGTCCTCAGATTAACCTAGTGAGTTTATTTTTACAAAAGGTTGGACAACAGCTATACAAGTATGCATCTTACATTTAAACCTCCAAAAGATATCATAAACACCAACAATATAACCCTTTTAAGTGCACAAAAGGTCATTATATTAAGAAAAAATTACACGTTTGGTCCCTATGGTATACCCAATATAACAACTTTAGTCCCTAAGTCACTTTTATTACACCAGCAGTATCTAATTTTGAAACTATGCACGCTTTTGGTCCCTATTTTGGATGGGCGTTAGTTAAGTCCGTTAAGTATTTTGCACGGTTAGTCCTTCGTTAATAATTTTTGCATCGTTAGTCCTTAAAGTTATTTGCATAAATCATCCTTGTGGTTAGCTCGGTCAACGGGTCGGTCAACGCCACGTGTCACCACCTGAGTGGTGCCACGTGGCAGCGGGTCGGGTCGGTCAACGGGTCAAGTCGGGTAAGTCAACGGGTCAAGTCGGGCCGGGTCGGGTTGCCACGTGGACCAATGAGGTGGTGCCACGTGGCATTGGTCAAATATACCAACAATATTGGCTCCCCCTGGATTCGAACTCGGGACCTTTTGTTTGGGAAGCAATGCTTCGCCCAACTGGGCTAGGCATAGCTTCATGAATATTACCCAAAATTTAATACATAACCCTTTCTAAAAGGTAAAAGCCCAATTCATTATTATTAAAAGGTTCAATTTAGTTTTTGGCCTATCAATTTACGGAGTTATATGGACCGTAAAAAAATAAATAAATATACCGTCGGACTCGTTTTTTCGTGATCTTTCCAATGGTATGCTCGGGGATTTTTTTTGACTTCAAACGAACCTCGAAAAATGCGAAAATAATCGTTTTTTCTTTGTTTTCGCATTTTTCGAGGTCCAAACCAAGTCAAAAAAATTATCCGAGCATACCGTCGGACTCGTTTTTTCGTGCTCTTTCCAATGGTATGCTCGAGGAATTTTTTTGACTTGGTTGGAACCTCGAAAAATGCGAAAATCATCGTTTTTTCTTTGTTTTCGCATTTTTCGAGGTTCGTTTGAAATCGAAAAAATTCCCCGAGCATACCATTGGAAAGAGCACGAAAAAACGAGTCCGACGGTATGCTCGGATAATTTTTTTGACTTGGTTTGGACCTCGAAAAATGCGAAAACAAAGAAAAAACGATTATTTTCGCATTTTTCGAGGTTCGTTTGAAGTCAAAAAAAATCCCCGAGCATACCATTGGAAAGATCACGAAAAAACGAGTCCGACGGTATGCTCGGATAATTTTTTTGACTTGGTTTGGACCTCGAAAAATGCGAAAATATCCGACGGTATATTTATTTATTTTTTTACGGTCCATATAACTCCGTAAATTGATAGGCCAAAAACTAAATTGAACCTTTTAATAATAATGAATTGGGCTTTTACCTTTTAGAAAGGGTTATGTATTAAATTTTGGGTAATATTCATGAAGCTATGCCTAGCCCAGTTGGGCGAAGCATTGCTTCCCAAACAAAAGGTCCCGAGTTCGAATCCAGGGGGAGCCAATATTGTTGGTATATTTGACCAATGCCACGTGGCACCACCTCATTGGTCCACGTGGCAACCCGACCCGGCCCGACTTGACCCGTTGACTTACCCGACTTGACCCGTTGACCGACCCGACCCGCTGCCACGTGGCACCACTCAGGTGGTGACACGTGGCGTTGACCGACCCGTTGACCGAGCTAACCACAAGGATGATTTATGCAAATAACTTTAAGGACTAACGATGCAAAAATTATTAACGAAGGACTAACCGTGCAAAATACTTAACGGACTTAACTAACGCCCATCCAAAATAGGGACCAAAAGCGTGCATAGTTTCAAAATTAGATACTGCTGGTGTAATAAAAGTGACTTAGGGACTAAAGTTGTTATATTGGGTATACCATAGGGACCAAACGTGTAATTTTTTCTTATATTAATAAAAAAGTTCACAAACACAAGTGATGAAAAACTATTATATTAATAAAAAAGATCACAAACACAAGTGATGAAAAAACTATCATTGTATCACAGCAACAATCCTTGCATTTGAACACTAAGACAACAATTGCTAGTTGTATTTTCAATATCACAATCTATAAAAGAAATATACCATCTGTCACAAGACAAAACATCCCTACCAAAACTAAGCTTTTTAAGTTCCAACAAGTTTTTTAAGCTTTTTAAGTTCCAACAAGTATGACTATCAAAAAATAGCAACAAACAAATTAAGATCTCTTTTTCATAAATAGTAAAAGGACCAAAAATGTAATAATAGAGCCGCACAAACAGTGCTGTGATGGAGATGTTTAAAGTACTTTTAAAAGTGTTTTTCAATTTAAGCAAGAAGTCGTCTACATGTATCAAATTTTGTATTAATATCTAAAGACTCAAGAGGAATGATCAGCAAATGTTGGGAGAAGTCTAAGTTAGCATTCAATACTAGAATGCAACCCACGCCTTTTATTACAACCCTTCACCAAGCATATAGCATATGCATATGGTGTTTTATGCTATAGAAGAGGTTGCGAATGTCACAATGCCATAACTTTAACAAGGACAGGGGCCCACTTCCAGTTTTTTTAACATCATCTCCCTATCACTACCATATCTTGCTCAGACCTTTTACTTTAGACATCATATCAATCCCATCTTCAGCAAAGGTTTTTAATACAAATTTAATCTAACATATTGTGTAGAGATGAGTGGTTCCAAAGATGTTCAAAGCAGAAAAACAAGTAAAACCAGAATAAAAGTGTGATAGAAGATCCGCATACAACTGCCTAAAAGAAAAAAATTTAATGTAGTTTCTGCGATACTATAGCAAATATACAAAGACATCTGTAAAGAGTAATCCCTGTTAAGACCAGACACATATAACCAAAACAAAATTTAGCCAGACAACTTCCGATTGAAAAAACAATCACTCAATAATGAGATCTGTAAGACTGTAACACACCCCTAATGCTAGAAATTAACAATCACCTAGCAGTCATTTTAAAAGAACAATTCAGCTTAAAAGCCTTATTACGTTTAGGTAAGCCAAAAGCTTTGAGTTAATAGCCACATGTATACGTAGATTACAAAACAAAACTTGTAGGGCTTTTATATAAACAAAAAGAGCCACAAATAGTTATATGTCATAGCTCTAAAAGCAATAGTTAGCATTTACATTATAACTAATATACGTTCACATTTTACTACCTTATTCCACGTACCATCTAATGAACCAGCATCAACTCAAATGTGGTATGCCAAAAGCTTACCATGTAATATATTAAAAGACCTATACATTCTCAATTGCATAATCAAACACCTACCTAAAAAAACCATGTTACCATAACTAAATCTCAACACCAAAACTAAACCCTTTACCCAAAAAAACAGCTACCAACACAAATGCAATGCAACAAAAGCTATAGAGCCACTTACAAAACCAATAACAAGCAAAAAGAAGTAAACTTACTCTCAATTGATGCAAATCGAATGCAAAAAAGTTCATCCTTAAGTTCACCACAGAGAAATCAGAATGCCACACACACGACTTCTCGTTACCAGCATGCTCTTGCACAGACATAGTTGGAATAACTACAAACAACACATTTTCACATTCAAATCGAATGAAATTATACAACATACGACAAACCGCATAATCAAATCATTAACAGATTAATACCTAGATGATTAGCACAGATCTTTAAGGTCTTGGATTGACGCATAACCAAACGCACTTTTTCAGTTTTCTTATGCTTCAAAAACTTAACAGATCCAGCACCTCGTTCCTCCACTGGTTTCCTTCTTTATCGAATCGGTACAGCTTCGCTTTACTGTAAATATTCATCAAACTCTAACTTAATAACAAAAACCACATGAAATCAAAGAACAAATCAATAATCGCAAGTTTTATAAACAGCATACATATATACTGATAGCAACTAATAAATTTTAGTTAAAAATAAAAACTGTCACATTCATATAACTTGTTACGATTTCAGAATTCGCAAAACAAAGTACATAAAATCTGATAACACATTAGTTGAAAATTTACTATAAATCTTAAGTAAACTAAATCAGTTAGTAATTAGTTACAAATTTCAGATTTTTTTCATAAAAAACATAAGCATACAAAATCAGTTATTCAGTTAACTTACAGATTTTTATATCAAAGCAGGTAAACAAAATCAGTTAATAAGTTATTAATTACTAAAAAACTAAAAAATAAGTAAATTTTATATACAATCAACTAATAAGTTACCGATGATTAGTACATGTAAAACTAGATCTAACAAGCAGTCATAGATTTTAGTGAAAACTAAAAAAACTAAACCATAAGTTAAAACTTTTATAAAACTAAAAAGTAAATAAAAGTAGATCTAGAGGTATACAGATCAAGAATAGCATCTTCATCTTCTTCACCAGTAGTAGCAGCAACTTCTTCAAGCTTAACAATCGGAGCGATCTGTGCTCCTGTATCTTCGTCTTCACCCGCTCCTCCTGTTGTCTCCTCTTCTTCTACTCCCCTGTGTTCTGCTTCCGCTGATGACGCCATTGATTTTGATGATTTGATTGAAGATTGTGTGAATGAATCGGAGGTTGAGTGATGGTTAGGGTTAGGGTTGTGTGCAGCAACTGAGCGGTTTTTGTATAGATGCTTGGATTGGGCTTATGGTCAGTTTAGGCTGGGCCTTTATATGTAATGGATTGGGCTTATAGTGAGTTTAGGCTGAGCCTACAATGATGATGCTTAATATGTGAAAGATAATGTTTAAATTAAACTAACTTAATATGTTAGAAAAGTGTTTGCTCACTTTGGGTAACGTCATCATTTTCTTGCAAAGTCTCTCCTATAGAATTAACCAAGGCAATAGCTCAAAATATGTGTTTATGTGTGGTTTGAGCTTAAGCTTCCACTAAAAAATATTAAGCACCGCCCATTAGGCTACACCGTTAGAGTTTGTAAAATTTAGTATTACATTTAAGTTGCGAACTAATTGACCTTTTATCGAGATATTTGAAGTCACGAGGCTTTATTCAACCCGTGCGATGCACCGATTGTGTCTAATATTTCATAACTAAATGTTTGGTACTAATTAAGTTCCTATTATTTTAAATAGTTACTTAACTTTATAAGAGTACATGTGAAGAGATTTTTTTAAAGATGTTATATTTAAATGAGGCTTTTCACATGTAATATTTTAATATTATTAAGTTACATAAATTATTTTTTTCCTATTTATTTGGTACTTTTGTCATAGTGAGTTATAAAACCATTTGTTTTTTATATATTTTGTTTTGAATGGCAAATTTCAAGTTGTTAGAGAATTTAATGAATGTTATTGGTTCTTCAAAATTGCATGATTGTATGCGTTTGTGGTTTGTGCAACAGGCAAGTCAAGATGATGCATTATCCAAATTGCTTTTTGGTTGTTGCCAGCATTTGAGGCGAGTAATAGCGAAGAACCATACCATGATGGCAAACATGGAAGCTTATCGCGCTAATGGGGTTGCTTCGGAGTCACTTGATGCTTTAAGAAATACTCAAGAGAGGCATAGGTTATTGCTTGGAGAGTTAAATCATTTGTTAGATAAAGCGATAGGTGGTGCCCGTGAGAAAGAAGCTAATGTTATTAAGATGAATGAGTTTAAGTAGTTGTTTGGTTTTAGATACTTTTGTTGGTACTAAGAATTTTAATGTTTGTTTGTTTTTGTGTTGATGATATTTGAAATATATATAGTATCGATTTTGTTGTTGCACACGGACTCGATATAGTTGTTCATAGTGTTATTGTTCAACAATATATATTTTTTTTATTGATTCGTTTTGTTGAATGTTTTATCGAGAAGTTAGAGGCAATGACGTTTTCATTTTTATTAAGACTTTTACAGTTTTTCTTTTTTATATATTTATTTAATAATTAAGTTGTTTTGGTATGATAATATTTTTTTAAGTGTATTTGAGTTATCTTTATCATAATTAGCAAATGTTCAGGGTTATTTATGTTATATTGCCAAATTTATGTGTAAATTTTGAAAATATTTTATCATTGTTGGAAGTGTTTTATGTGTTATTGTAAAGCTTATATTGTCAAAAACGTATTTAATATTTATGCATGGGAAAACAAACCAAGTTGTGAATTAATAGTCTAATTAAGGCTTGCAATGATGAAACATGTTGGGTGGCTTATCAGTTTAATTACATATAAGTTTAGTTACATATATTTGGATTATATACTTATTAATCTCACTTAATTTCTGACAATAAAAAAAAATAAAAAATAAATAAAAAAAAGTCTTTCACCTACCAATAATTTCAATGGCTGACACTCCTCTTATCAATGAGTTGAAAGACATGTCTGGATCAGATAAACTACACCAAATCTTCAAGTTTCTTTTCATTCAAGATCACACAGAAGATGAAGCCTTTATCATGTATGTTGGGAAGCGATGCAATGAGTTACAGAAAAAGATTGAGAAGCAAACTGAGAGGATGGCTAAGGTGTGGTCACTTAACCACGACGAAGAAGAAGCTGGTGGGGATGTGTATGAGTGCTTGCATTTGCAACAAATCAGGTTGCGAAGGAAGTTGGAGGGTTTAAGGGCTTTGCTGGTTGAAGTCCGCGATGGTTGGACTGAGAAGGAGGAGCATATGAGCATCATTGATTTCTATGATTAGGTCATGTCACTTAGAATGTTGTGGATGTCTCATGTGAGTAGTCTTTTGTTTCAGTTGTTTATGGATTATGATGATTCAGTTGGTGTACTCTTTTGATGACAATGACAAATGTTTAATAATAATAAGTTTCCTTTTATGTATATGCTTATACTTATTTAAGTTTTTGCCTTTTTTCCTTTTGTAGTTTATACTATAAATGAGAGGTAGTTTTCTCTCACACACACATAAGTCAAACACACAGTCATGAGATCTGGAAAAACCGAAATAGGGTTTGCATATGAAATTACGGTTTTATATTATACAACATATTAATCAAATTAAAACATAGATTTAAGGCATGTGGTGTTTGTGTATTGAAATTGTTGATTCGGTTTTCATGAAATGATCATATAGGGTTGATAATCGTATGGTTGTCTTGGGGTTAAATTGTGAAGCGATCAATACATATGTTATCCACAGGTTTGTATCAGAAGTGTAATTTTGTAATTGATTTCTCAAGTTTACTGCAATAAGTTACTAATTGCAAATATCACCATTTTTTTTTTTTTTTTTTTTTTTTT
>BPTQ01000001.1:262021853-262051822 GCA_019973895.1 Chrysanthemum seticuspe
ATAAATTTTCTTTTAATGTATTTGAATTAGCGTAATTATTTTTGTTGCTTGATTTTGTATAAAGATTTTTATCGTTCAGGTAGGTATAAAGCGGCGCTCGAGTACAAAAAACGGTTCTCACTTGCGATCATATAAACCCAGCCAATACAATAGCACGCCAAGAAATATCTTAAAGTCGCGGAATGTGTATACGAAAAGAAGGTAATTTCGTTAAAAACAGCGGTTCTTGAAAAGCCGGTAAACTAAGAAACGTTGAAAACAGCGGTGGCGGCAGACGTTATCAACACAGAATAAACAACACATACACAGCTTCGAGCGTCGATGTGATACGTAACAGCTGCTGAGCGAAAGCCGGAAAAAAGGAAAAGAAAAGGCGTATCCTCACAACAGCTGTAATACTAGTCCTTCGTGTCACAACAACAGTAACGAAGGCCTGTTCATCACCCGCCTAAAGCTGCTGAAAGAAGCAAACAGCCTTACTTTTCATCTAGGAACGCGATATAGACCAACAAGGTTGGTAAACGCAATGACAACAACACTGTGCTTCCTGATCATAATGTCGACAACACTCCTATGCGGAAAAGAAAAGGAAAAAAGGCCGAAAGCGAGTCGTCGACAATGCATAGTGTAGCTGCGAGCTTCGACACATACACAACAAATAAGACACAACTATTGCAGACGGCGGTGGCGACAAAAGTTGCAAAGAATCAAATGGCCGAAAAGTTCTTGGCGACAAAAATTGCTTTAATGGAAGAAAAGCATATGTGTAAGGCGCTGAAATTCTATAAAGAACCGCACGATAACATAACCGACCCAAATATACTAGCGTTCACTCTTGGCAAAAAACATGAGCTCGCGGCGAAATATGGATGGACTTGCTATTTTTAGAAATATGTTTTAGTTCGTTGTTTTTATTAATGCGATTAAGTTTATGTAATTTTCTTTTAAATATTAATAAAATATTATGCTTTTATTAAATTGTTTAATATATTAATAAAAAAAATAGTTAAGGTATGGGTTAGGCATGATTGCCACTAAAAATCTAGTGTTAGGTATGAGATTGGTATGAGATGAGATGGAAGGATATTATTGGTGGGTGATTAGGCATGAAAAAAAGCTTATGCATGGTTGCCACCACCCTGAGAGGTATATGTGGGGATCGGTTAATGCATAAATTAAATCAATGTTACTTGAGTATTGGATCTAAAATTTCCGCTAGTACATATACATAAACTAGTTTACTCATACACTAGTTAAGATGATATTTTTTTTCTCTTGTACGGACACTTAATACAACCTTAGCACATAAACCATGTACGAAACCAAAGCTAAAGATAATTGGGGTTACAATTTTTTTTAACTGCAGTACAAAAATAAACATAGCAAAAATGTATGGTTTACAATAAAAAGTTAAAAAGAATCTAATTTAGTAAATGAGAAATGATAGGCATGCCTAAAAGTATGCCTAAAACTATGTGGCAAAAGTTTATTGGTTTGTGAAGAAGTGATCCGACCGTTACAACCAATAAACTTTTGTCACACACTTTTAGCCATAATATTAGGCATGCCTATCATTTCTCTTTAGTAAAAATTGCTTTCAATAGTAACTTATTGATGGACTAACTAAGCCATAGCTAGAAACACAATTCATTTAGACCGAATTCAATATATTTAAGATAAGGAAAATGATTGAGATGTTTAATTCATGTGACTAATTTCATGCCTAATATATTCATTTAATGACACATGTATTCCACTTATTCTCACTCCTCTTATTTACCATTGATTTTGCCATGTGTTTCAAGATCCTTGTTAGACATCAAATTAGACACATGAATTAGTCATGCCAATCACTACTCTTTAAATAAGTAACACTATTCTATATTTATTTTATTTTATTATTATTTTTTAAAAGTTATGTGACACTGGCCTTACATCCCTAATCCCTATCATGCACAATGTGGGACAACAAAGCTTAACTAGAAAACTCTATAGTTATTAAATGTTAGGCGTGCTAAACAATAAATAAAACGTAAAGTTTATACAGATAGACCTTTTAACAATTATAAAATTTAAAAATATAAGCATAGAAAGGCATGTGCTTGAGCTATAAGTATCTGCAATGCACCTTCTCAACTTTATACAATCCCCTCCTTAATCCATTGTTCTCCACCAACCGAAATGGGACAAACATTTTATTCCATTGATTTAGAGATCTTATAAGTTTGTAACAATTTTATTCAAGAGGAATGCTAGACCCACATAAAAATAAAAAAAATAAAAAAATAAAAAATAAAAATAAAAATTCACACACTGATGTATTAGACAATGATTGGTCTATTTTGCTATACTTTCTCCCTCTGTTAGTCTATTAGGATTAGTATAAGTACTGGCCCATTGTATATTGAATGAATAATAATGTCTAAATTTCAGTTGTTTCGTAGTTATGTTCGTACTCAGTTTAAGTGTGAAATTAAGTTGTTTCAGTGTGATCATGGTGGTGAGTTTGATAATACTGCCTTTCATAAATTATTTTCAACCCATGGCATACGATTTAGATTTTTATGCCCCCGCACCTCTCAATAAAATGGAAAATCTGAACGCATGATTCGTACAATCAATAACGTTATTCGTACTTTATTGTTTCAAGCACATTTACCACTCAACTATTGGACTGAAGCTCTTAATATGGCTGTTTATTTATTGAATATCCTACCTTCCCGTGCCATTAACAATGACATACCCTTGACCCGCCTTTTTGGTGCTAAACATGATATTACTTATGTTGTGCAGCAGGTTTGTTTATATATGCATGATCCTCGTGAGCCTCATTTCACTACTCTCAAGCGGATCTTGCGGTATGTTCAGGTGACTTTGGCTTATGATTACAGTTATTTTCTTCTACTACTGAGTCATTGGTTGCTTATTCGGATGCTGATTGGGCTGGTTGCCCTACTACTCGCCGGTCTACATCAGATTATTATGTTTTTCTTGGCAACAACTTACTTTCATGGTCCTCTAAATGTCAGCCGATGATTTCTCATTCCAGTGCTTAGGCTGAGTATCGGGGTGTTGCTAATGCTGTTTCTGAGACATGTTGGCTTCGGAATTTACTACGTGAGCTTCATACACCATTGTCATCTGCTACTATTGTTTATTGTGATAATGTGAGTGCAGTGTACTTGTCTTCGAACCCTGTTCAGCATAAGCTTACCAAACATATTGAGATTGATATTCATTTTATTCGTGATTTGGTTGCTACTGGTCAAGTTCGAGTTCTGCATGTTCCTTCGCGGTTTCAGTATGCTGATATTTTAACCAAGGGGTTACCATATGCTTTGTTTACTGATTTTCGTGACAGCTTGAGTGTTCGGTCTCCTCCCGCTCAAACTGCGGGGGAGTGTTAGTGTAACGCCCCGACCCGCCAAGGGTAAAGGAATCACAAGTAATGGTGTCATATCAAAGCAAACACAAATAACCAAAAGAAAGTCTTAACATAAATGCGGAAAATAATCCAAGTCAAATGACTTCAATACATAGGTCCCAGCGGAAACGTAATAAATGTCAACATAATATCCAAAATAAATAAGTCTAAATGGCATCATAAGAAATCAAAGCTAAAAATCTCTAAGGTAAGTCCACTCAAGCACTCATCCCAAAGCAACCCAGCTTCCAATGCTTAGATACCTGCCGCGGAAGAAAAGAAAAGTGCGGCTGAGCTTCAAAAGCCCAGTGAACAGATATGAAAGCAAAAGCGAATACTAAACGATAACGGATACGAAACAAAGTGAATGAGCAATAACAAAATCTTTATCATTTTTAAAGCATAAGTCATAATTTCAAAAGAAGTTTATAGTCAACTACCACGAGCCCAGAAACATATATCAGATCATATTCATATTCACATAAGGCAACATTTGTAGGGGAGACCTACCAGAGTTATGAAGGACGTGCACGCACGCAGCATCAATCATCAGATAACATATAACATATAACAGATAACAGATCTAGGATGCATCCATACGCCCCTTCCTACATATTCACAAATATGCTTCACCATCCAGAGACGTGGCAGAACATCACTCTACTGCCCTAGAGTCATATCAGAGGTGCATCACTGATACGGACATGGAACCCCCATGACTAGTTAAATATTTGGCTCGGGTGTCAAACTATCTTAGGTCAAATCAGAATGTCATAACTGACACAGATCATCTTTTATCAGAAAATCATTCATATTTCCAAAATCATAGTTTTCATATCAGATAGTTCAAAATCAGATGTTTCATAATTCAGAAATCAGAGTTCAGATAAGCAATAGCTCAAACAAATCAGATTTGGGATTCATAGCAAAGGCTTAGGAAAACCTAATACGAAAGAAAACATTAAGAGAAACCTTTACTGAAAAGGTCAGAATATCTGTACCTTATTCCAACGCAAAGATCGAAAAGCAGAAAGACGAAAGCAAAGGATTACTCCCTCTTCACAGAACCTATAGACATTAACGGTCGTCCAAGTTATTTATGATTCCATAATCGTCAAAATGATCTTTTAATATTTGGTATTCATAATTTAATAATCTTCATACTTTAAGGTTTTATTAATGAGTCTTAAGTATTTTATAACTAATGTTGTAGATTAGGGTTCGTTATGTCATTTATTAAAGTCTAGGTTAAATGTGAAAATAGTTTTATAAGTCATAACTCACACACGAAATAACAACTTACTATATTTAGCTCAAACCCTAATATACTCTCATTTACGTTCTAGGGTTTTTCTTATTCTTTAATACTCATTAATATGCATTTACTTTACATGTTACGTCTTAATGACTCGCTATTTAACCTAAAACGTACTTAATAACCTTCTTTACTTTTACACTTTACCATATACGTTTATGATTTCATGTGACATAAGTTATTAGGGTTTAGTATACTTACACGCTTTACATATTAAACTAGGGTTTATGTTTACTTAACCCTTACTCATTAATTTCACGTCCAAAACTCTTGTTTACAAGTTAGGTTCAACTAGGGTTTTCGGCTAGCATGTTTTACACAAGACCTAGCTCATCTAAACATGTTTCGTATACAAGTTATAATGTTTTACACCCCATTCGAAAGTCATGCATGCCTCGGTCCAACCTCATGCATGTCTCGGCTTAACTTAGCTCAACATATACATGACCCGATTCAATATTACTTATTACTTTTACACGTTCCTTATTAAATACAAGTTAAATAAATTAGGGTTTCCTTGTTTCTTGGTTTACACCTCTCGGCCACAAAAAGAAAACAAGAAAACATGACGAAACAAAATATAACTTGACATATTCATGCAAGGTACGTTAAAGGAAGATGAATAAACGATATACCTTCACTTGATTGAGCAAAATCGACACCAATGGTGTGTTTGGGAGTCTCGGCCGAGCAAAGGAAGAAAAGAAAAAGAGAACAATAAAACTAGGGTTTCAATTTAATGATTATGTGATGTATTTATAGTTGTAGTATTTGAGTTAAACTAGGAAAGTAATTGGGTTTGGGTTGGCTTGGGTCCAACCGAACACACACACAAACACCCCTTTGGGCTTCGGCCCCCTTGGCTCACACGACACAAAACAAACACCCTCTTGGTCCTTGGCTTGGCGCAAAACAAAACAAAAGACACGAGTCCATTAAACAAACGAACGGCCCAACTTCTTAGCGAAACATTTACGTCCTTCGTCGTACCAAAGTCGTTCACGAAATTATATTCGTTAAGTTTTATTTATTAGGTTTTTAATTTCGTACTTTATTATAAACGAGTTTTACGTATTTTATTATTCTTGGTTCCAAGGGTATTTTAGTCTTTATATAGGTTTTAGATTTTCGGGTTTTACAGTTAGTCTATTCGGATTAGTATAAGTATTGGCCTATTGTATATTCGGCCCATTATGTATCCTATATAATCTTGATGTACCAACCATTATTATTGTTAGGTCACCATATTAGTAACACAAGCATCAATATGTAGAAATAGATAAGAGAAGAGATCGGTTGAACAATAACACACACACACATGTATAAACTATGCACGGTTAGGCGTAAGGTGTAAAGGGGTGAATGAATTGAACAACCAACCCTCAAGTGAGGGTTATTACAAGGTATTTATAGGAGAGGTGTGGAAAACTAGACGGGGGGGGGGGGGGGGGTTGAATAGTTTTACCAATTTAAAACTTCCTTTTAAATATTTAGATCGACTTATGTCAATCTATTTGGTTGTTTATGTTGGACGTTGATAGATAGATATATAAACGTGTAAAGAAAGATAAAGAGTAAGAAGCACATCACCACGACACAAGTTATTCATAGTGGTTCGGCTACAAGGACACCTTCCTTGCCCTACTCCACTCCCCGAGTCACCTACTCGAGAGTTCGTAAGCACTACACCAACTCCTTATGGCGGAGAAGCCTTCACAACGTCGCTTATCCTTTTTCCGGTACATAGCTAAATAACGATTTCCTTCACACCAAGGCGAACCAAACCTAACACAACGTCGCCTACCCTTTATACGGTGCTAGGCTAACCACCGAGTTCTTTCACACCTACCCTTTATTAGGTACTAGGCTAAGCACCTAGTTCCATTACTATGGAGGAACTACTACCCTTCACAACACAACACCTAATATCAAGGAGATCTACTCATTGTTACAATATCATCAAGAATATCACCATCCTTGGAAATAAACAACTACTTATATGTATAATGATGCACCTCATCAATTTTACTACCTAAGCATTCTTCCCAAATGCTACATGATTAGATTCATCTGCATCCTTCACTAATGCCTTTGACACAACGCTTGGCACTCTTCACTAATGCCTTCGTCTTGACACCTTTAGCATTTTTCACTAATGCTTTGACACGGATGATGAGCACCTTTCATTAATGCTTTCATCTTGACACTTTCGGCATTCTTTACTAATGCCTTTAACCCAACATCTATGGAGAAAGGAAGAACTATCAACAAGAGAACCTTCGTTGTCTGGATGATAACGAAGCATGGCAACTCATGGACTTGAGCTTGCACGTCTTCAAGAAGTGGTGATCTCTCCTTTAAGAGGAACCTAGAAGATCACACAAAAACAAAAGACAAACTACATAGATCACTTGGATATGAGGTTAGAGGGTTAGAATACTTTAGGGAAGTGTGAGTGTAAAAAAGGATGCATAGAGAGGAAGAAATGGCTCTCTATTTATAGAGAAAATTCCCTACTGTTCCCCGGATCCCACGGATCCCTTCCACTTGGGATCCGGCTAGCACAACGCTAGGGATCCGTGGAACGCTCCTCTTTGCCCATGGGTATTTTTGGTTATGGGTCATGGGTCATGGGTTATGGGTTGATCCTTGTTTTTCTTTCTACATACAATGTATCTTAAGGATACAATGAACTTGGTTAAGTGGTATATATAAAACCATGGATTATGGGTCAATACCATTTGCTAGTTTTTACCCATTTTAGTATTTACATGTTTTTACCCATTTTAGTATTTACATGCTTTTACCCATTTTAGTATACTTAGTATAAGTATGTGCTAATCCAATATGTAAACATTAGTTGTTGTACATATATATCTAAATCATAAAATCACTTATACTTGTTTTAGTGTTTTATGTGAAAGCGTAAGTGTGTTAGGAAACTATGAACTCAAACTATCTACGTATTCTATTTGTTTCGTTAAAATGATTTTACGTTTGTTATCGACAAAACATTAGAAGATCGTAAAATATAAATAAACGTTTTTTACGACTTATTTGTATTAACAATCTCCCCCTTTTTTTTGATGACAAAACATAAAATTATTTGAAAGAAAAGCTAAAATTCCTAAAAGTTTGAATTTGTAGTTTTTACTTTCTTCAACCCCTTTTTGTCGAAACAAAAAGTGTTAAAAGAAACTAACACAATTTTTATAAGAAAAGTTATGTAAAAATGTAAAGAGAGCAAGTGACGGGAATGGTACTCGTCTTAACTCCCCCTTGACGAGTCCATCCCTTTGAAAGGGCGTCAAGGACATAACGTAAAATAAACTAATTGTGTTTGCAAATATTTTTGCAAATGGTTCGTATAAGTGACGAAAGCGTGCTCCCCCTTGAAGATTGCAAAGATGCAATGGGGTATCATAAAGTATAATCCAAAAACATATTAATGTTTGCAAATGTTTTTGCAATATCGTTTGACACAAAGCTCCCCCTAGCTTTATGGTGTCAAAATCTTCATGTATTATTTTGAAAATCTACAAAGTAAAGGTTAGAAATCAAGAATATAATGCATAATTTCCTGCAAGAAAAACACAAGTTAGTACAATTTAGTGCTTCGGTACCACGGATCCCACGGTTCCCTTTTTGGAGGGATCCGTCTAGGCATAATGGAGGGATCCGGCTGTCTATTGACAGTTTCTTCAGCAGTGAAGATGTGTCAAACAATGCTACTATGAGGATAATAAATATATGAGAAATACAAAGCACAACCCACAAAACATAGCAAATAAGTGTTCATTCAATAAAACAAGAGATAACCAACCAAATCTCTAAAACTAAGAGAATGAACTAGGACATACAAGTACTACTAAATACTAACTAGATACTAGACTTAAAATGCTACAATGTGCTTGAGTCTAGGGATGAGTGGACTTGTTGATTTGATCCAACTATGCAAGAAGATGATTAAACATGAAATGTATCTCATTTCGTACTTCTTGAACAAGTCCTTGAGTGTTTAGACAATTTGGACAATTATTGTCTTGGTTTGGACCCGAAGGGAAATGGATACTTTGAGGAGGCTCTATGTGTGCTTGTGGGTCTTCATTTAGAGAAGTAGGAAGAGGTTCTAAAAATGAGTGTGGTAATGGAACTTCTTCCATATGATCAAGGTTATTCCTTGTCTCCCATGATGGGCTAGTTGGTGTTGTGGGTGGTTCCCTATTCAATGAGAAAGTTGGTGAATAGGAGGTTCTTGGTGGTGAATGATCTAACGAGTAGATGTTCGGGTGAGGAAGAGGCTCATTCAAGGATTGTAGTCCATGCTTAATGAATGATGGTTTTGATGGCTTGCTAGAACTAGCCATGTTTGGTTTTGAACTAGATGACCCTTTTACTAGTCCGAAAGGTTTGATGCTAATCCTTGCGGTTCTCTTAGCCTTTGGATGAGTTTGATGAGGTGAGATTCTAGCTTCACTATCTCTAATGGGAGATGTTTCGGTGGATGAGATTTCATGGATCATTTGACCTTTTCTCTTGGATGATCCTAAGGTTGAAGAGTTGTTGCTAAGAGCCTTAGTCATAGTGATGATGGTGCTTGTAAAAACTTCTTTAGTTGCTGATTTTTGAGATGTGATTGAGAGTGGTGACTTAGTCCTAAGGTTGTTTGGTTTATAAAGGATAATTTGAATTAGAAAATTAAATCTTTGGCCACTTAGAGGACTAAGCATGCTCTTGAGGTTTTGATCAGCTCTTGAGGTTTGGAGAACCAAAAGGTAACTTGAATTTGAATAAGGAGGCTGATTTAATCTTTCTGCATGTACGGATCCCGTGGATCCCTCTCAGCAGGGATCCGCCTGGTTATAAACCAGGGATCCGGCTATCAGAAAGGATTTAAGTGAAGTCATTATGCTTTTGTAAGGTTTATCATTAATGTATTTAGAGGTTTTGACTTATTTTAGAAGTCTTTAGCTGTTAGATATCTCAAATCCTCAACCATAACAAGTAATGGTGCTTAATGATGGTTTTGGCCAAGAACATTGACCTTGGGTAGTCTAACCATATGTTTGACAAGGATTCCTTTTAATTTATTGTGGAGAAATGGTGATACTAAGTCCTAAAAGTCAGATGATGTCCTAGGATAAATTTACTAAAATCTTTAAAAATAAAAAGAAATGAAAAACTAGTTTTTGGTCCTAATTTTGAGTCAAAGATGATTGAGATCAATTTGCTAAAATTGAAGGGTAGACCAAAATAAGTGTTATCAAATGTGATAGATAATGTGTGAGTGTTGGAGCGGAATTATGGTGAGTTTTGACTAGTTGATAAATAAACGAAATATTTCGAAAATATATCCTAGATAAGCCATGGATGAGAATGAGGTTTTCAACTATTAGCGGAAGACTTAGTTGGCTCTAGTGTATTATGTTTGACTTGTTTGAGGTGTTCTAGTGGACTATTATGATGTAGCCAAATCTGTTTTGCACATCAGGTGCATACGGATCCCACGGTTCTCTTATGGGAGGGATCCGGCTAGTTCAAAATCTGGGATCCGCCAACTGCAGATCAGAGAGCTTTCAGGAAATGTGCAACTTTGCACTTTATAGTAAATGCTTTTCCTAGTTGTTTATATGGGGACTAAATGCAAGAACACAACTAATATAACTTGTATCAAATTAAGAAAAGCTGAAATTCCTATAATGAGTGACGACGACCACACCAAGAGGTCGTAAAATCTCATTTTCCAAATACCTAAGTTAGGATGTTTAGTGCCAAGATATGGAAATACCTAAATACTACAAGCATAGTTTAAATTGTTTACAAACCATTGTTTGAAATTGTTCATCATGCACTTGAGTCCTAAGACTTTACCTTTCTTTTCCTTCTTCACTTCTTCACCCGTCCTCCACTCTTTATCAAACCATATTCACTTCTTCTTCCTCAAGAAATTAGCGAAGCATTTGAAGATTCCCTTGGTTTGTTGCCATTCGGGTGATTCATTGGGGATGTTTGGAAATTGGTTAATGTAGTCCAAGGGGTCAAGATCAATATTCTCGAGTGGGTTGCTACTACTCCCTTCATCTTCTGCTTGTGTCTCCTTTTAGTCCGAGGAATCCGTGGGTGGATGTAGCCTCTTGCCTTCCACCATAAACCTTGTTGTTCTACCCTCGGTTAATGGAACCATGACCTTGTTGCAAAAGTTATGATCAAGGGATTGTGGAGAAGGGTCTAATGCAAAGATGAATTTGGCAAGACGGGTTAGAAGCATTGCATACGGAAGTACCATCTTGTCCATGCTTCCCACACTTGCCATCCTCTTGACCATGTAGTAGGCAAGGTTAAACCGAGTATTGGTCACTAGGCAATATATCATGAAGCTTAGACATGCGTTGGGGTGGTCCTTGTTTCCTACTAGGCATACCACATTTTCTCTTATCACAACTTCCCATTTCTTATACAACCCATACATTTCCGAAAGCTCCATTTGAAAAGAATCCCTATAGATCACTTTTGACTTCCTTGTGACTCTTGATGGTGATGCTCCTGGCATGAACACGGTGTCCCTCACCATGGTTGCTTCCGGGATCAAAGTGTTGTAGATGTCATGGTGATCAACCATTGTGTGTAGTTGTTCCAAAGACCATTCATTTGAGTACATACAAACGCCATCATATGTAACCCCTAGAATTCTCCAAGCTCCTCAAGTGAAAGAGTGTACTCATGTCCATTTATGGTAAATTCAATTGAGATGGACCCATCATCATTTCTAATTATACCCATAGTCTTGTAGAACTCAAGCACAAAGACCGGGCAAATTTGCTCGTTTATATCCAATAAACTATCAAACCCAATAGTTCCAAATACTTCCCTCATGTCGGTATTTGCAAGAAATGATGGATCGACAACTCTACCTTCATGAAAGAGTCTCCTTTCAAGCAACTTAAAGGCTTTCCTATCGTCCTGACTTAATCCATTTTTCCTATGGTACATGGGAATGTAGTGAGTGGTGTCTTGGTAATCTTGTTGCTTGTTGCTTGGCATGATGTTCCTAAATAATACAACCACAATGTGGTATTAATGGTGAATAGTAACCTAGAGGGTTTCATCACAATTTTGCTCTCATCATCTTTGTTGAGTTCAAGAAATGTGTTTAATTTGTATTAACAATGTTAATTCTTTGATTTAGATTATCTTAGAAAACAATGTGGTGACAAATTATGAAAAACCCATTTGAACCCAACTCTTAAAGATGAAGGAATTGTAATTCTAAGAATCAAGGAATTAGATTAACAATGTAGTGAAGATTATACTTACACAAGTGATTGTTAGGCTTGAGAATAATAATCAATTTGCTCCTATGAACAGTACCTGAGTCTTTGTTCATGAGTCTTTGAAGTGATTGTAATGGTGGAACATCCACAGTGATCATTTTTTAGCTTATACTGTCTTCTGTTGCACGGATCCCGCGGATCCCTCTCATTTGGGATCCGGCTAGTATAAACTTAGGGATCCGGCATGACAGCAAAAGTCAGCTCAAAAATTCCTTGATAACTTTGGTTTGGGAGTTCTAAGACACCTAGTGTTTTGGTGTTAATGTTCTAAAACTTGTGGTTTGAGGTTTTGATGATTTAATGCTATTCCTAATAGACGAGGTTCCCTTTTTAAGAATTAGTCATAATTCTTGGGAAGCTTTTCAAACATTATAATAAAATCCCATTTTATTATAACATAAGAAGTTTCACATGGATTTTTATTGATATACATGAAATGTCAATAAATCCTTTGTGATGAATAATGATTGATGTTATCATATAACTTAAGATATCATTATTATGAGTTGGTGATGTAGTTTTAACTGAGTCGGAGAAAAGTAATTAGATAGGGACAATAATATAAAAATCTACAAGAACAATTTCTAGTAAATCATGCAACTAACATTTTGATAATAACAATAAATGTAAGTAATTATAGATCATACCTTTGCCAAATATTTTTTTTAATAAAAGAAGTATTTAGATGTTTTTGTGATCTTCTTGGAATCACCAGATTTATGTTGTAAGAATATTTAAACATTCTCTTTGCGAAATGTTTCGAAAAATTCTTTATGATCTTCTTGGTGACTCCAAATCCAAGTATGGATAATGCTAAAAAAATGTTAGAACATTCTATCATTGTCCAACAATAAGCAACATAATGATTTTTTCAAAAATGTGATAAAAGTAATCCTTCTTTGTAGTTTTCAAACATACATGGATCGTATCAAGTTTTTAAAGTGCAACATACTCTAAAAAACTTGGTAACGAAGCTCTGATGCTAATTGTGGAAAACTAGAAGGGGGGGGGGGTTGAATAGTTTTACCAATTAAAAACTTCCTTTTAAATATTTAGATCGACTTATGTCAATCTATTTGGTTGTTTATATTGGACATTGATAGATAGATATATAAACGTGTAAAGAAAGATAAAGAGTAAGAAGCACATCACCACGACACAAGTTATTTATAGTGGTACGGCTACAAGGACACCTTCCTTGCCCTACTCCACTCCCCGAGTCACCTACTCTAGTGTTCGTAAGCACTACACCAACTCCTTATGGCGGAGAAGCCTTCACAACGTCGCTTATCCTTTTTCCGGTACAAAGCTAAATACCGAGTTCCTTCACACCAAGGCGAACCACACCTAACACAACGTCGCCTACCCTTTATACGCTGCTAGGCTAACCACCGTGTTCTTTCACACCTTAGGAGATTGGTTAGGCATGATTGCCACTAAAAATCTAGTGTTAGGTATGAGATTGGTATGAGATGAGATGGAAGGATATTATTGGTGGGAGATTAGGCATGAAAAAAAAGCTTATGCATGGTTGCCACCACCCTGAGAGGTATATGTGGGGATCGGTTAATGCATAAATTAAATCAATGTTACTTGAGTATTGGATCTAAAATTTCCGCTAGTACATATACATAAACTAGTTTACTCATACACTAGTTAAGATGATATTTTTTTCCTCTTGTACAGACACTTAATACAACCTTAGCACATAAACCATGGACGAAACCAAAGCTAAAGATAATTGGGGTTACAATTTTTTTTAACTGCAGTACAAAAATAAACATAGCAAAAATGTATGGTTTACAATAAAAAGTTAAAAACAATCTAATTTAGTAAAAGAGAAATGATAGGCATGCCCAAAAGTATGCCTAAAACTATGTGGCAAAAGTTTATTGCTTTGTGAAGAAGTGATTCGACCGTTACAACCAATAAACTTTTGTCACACACTTTTAGCCATAATATTAGGCATGCCTATCATTTCTCTTTAGTAAAAATTGCTTTCAATAGTAACTTATTGATGGACTAACTAAGCCATAGCTAGAAACACAATTCATTTGGACCGAATTCAATATATTTAAGATAAGGAAAATGATTGAGATGCTTAATTCATGTGACTAATTTCATGCCTAATATATTCATTTAATGACACATGTATTCCACTTATTCTCACTCCTCTTATTTACCATTGATTTTGCCATGTGTTTCAAGATCTTTGTTAGACATCAAATTAGACACATGAATTAGTCATGCCAATCACTACTCTTTAAATAAGTAACACTATTCTATATTTATTTTATTTTATTATTATTTTTTAAAGAAAAAATTACACGTTTGGTCCCTATGGTTTGCCCAATATAACAACTTTAGTCCCTAAGTCACTTTTATTACACCAGCAGTATCTAATTTTGAAACTATGCACACTTTTGGTCCCTAAAATAGACGGACGTTTATTTGGCTCGTTATCTCATTGAAATACAAGGGTAAACTTGTCTTTTTCCATTTCTCACCCATTTTCTCACCCTATTTATTATCACAACCTTCCTCCCAAAATGAAACCCAGTTAACCAAGAACACCCAAATTAAAAACCCTCCCAAAGTGACATTCCGTCATTCTAATTCCACAATAACGATATCAATATCATGATAACATCAACGCCTTGCCGAGACCCTAGTGGTCGCGGTTCTATCTCCTCGACACCAAACCCAAAGACAACAACATTAATAACAACAACAATCCACGACAACAACAATAACTAGTAACAGCAACAACACCGAAAAATCAAAACCGCGCCACTCCAAACTCTATCCTAACCCTCGCTGCCATCAACAACATCAAATCCATTCTCAAGAATCAAATCCGAGCTCCACAAGACCCAAATCCACTCGACTAGACACACAATCATTACTTGACACAACCACGACTCGACAAGGACCATGAATCTTGACTCGACACACATGGCCGTGAGCTCAAGCTCACGGCATACCCTCGTCTCGCGACTCAACAACAACGACAGCAACAAAGACAAAATGAAATGATACCAAACAATTTTTAAACTCCATTTTCATTAACTTTGATCTTTATTAAATCAAAAAAAATCTGAAACGTTCATGAACCTCCACTCCACTGTTGTGTAAACAACAAAATGGTGGTGGGTTCTTACCTTCTTGATCGTGGTGAACAAAGGAAATAAAATTATGGAGATGTGGTGGTGAAATCGTGACTTTGGTGGTGTTGTTCGTGGTGGTATAAGGGTTTTGGTGGCGCGTGAAGTATGTAAAAAGGACGGGGATGGAGAGATGAGAAAAGTGGTGGTGGCGGTGAGTCAAGGGTGGCGGCGGTGTGGGCTCAAGTGGCCGGAGAATGGCCAGAAAACCATATGGTGGGGCGCGGCTGGTGAAATGGAGAAGAAGGGTGAAACCCTTAAATGTTGTGATAATAAATAGGGTGAGAAAGTGGGTGAGAAATGGAAAAAGACAAGTTTACCCTTGTATTTTAATGAGATAACGAGCCAAATAAACGTCCGTCTATTTTAGGGACCAAAAGTGTGCATAGTTTCAAAATTAGATACTGCTGGTGTAATAAAAGTGACTTAGGGACTAAAGTTGTTATATTGGGCAAACCATAGGGACCAAACGTGTAATTTTTTCTTTTTTAAAAGTTATGTGACACTGGCCTTACATCCCTAATCCCTATCATGCACAATGTGGGACAACAAAGCTTAACTAGAGAACTCTACAGTTATTAAATGTTAGGCATGCTAAACAATAAATAAAACGTAAAGTTTATACAGATAGACCTTCTAACACTTATAAAATTTAAAAATATAAGCATAGAAAGGCATGTGCTTGAGCTATAAGTATCTGCAACGCACCTTCTCAACTTTATACAATCCCCTCCTTAATCCATTGTTCTCCACCAACCGAAATGGGACAAACATTTTATTCCATTGATTTAGAGATCTTATAAGTTTGTAACAATTTTATTCAAGAGGAATGCTAGACACATATAAAAATAAAAAAAATAAAAAAATAAAAAATAAAAATAAAAATTCACACACTGATGTATTAGACAATGATTGGTCTATTTTGCTATACTTTCTCCTTCTGTTAGTCTATTAGGATTAGTATAAGTACTGGCCCATTGTATATTGAATGAATA
Source organism: Chrysanthemum seticuspe (assembly GCA_019973895.1). Taxonomy (NCBI): domain Eukaryota; kingdom Viridiplantae; phylum Streptophyta; class Magnoliopsida; order Asterales; family Asteraceae; genus Chrysanthemum; species Chrysanthemum seticuspe. The sequence goes on from BPTQ01000001.1 coordinate 262,038,083, forward strand.
ATAATGTCTAAATTTCAGTTGTTTCGTAGTTATGTTCGTACTCAGTTTAAGTGTGAAATTAAGTTGTTTCAGTGTGATCATGGTGGTGAGTTTGATAATACTGCCTTTCATAAATTATTTTCAACCCATGGCATCCGATTTAGATTTTTATGCCCCCGCACCTCTCAATAAAATGGAAAATCTGAACGCATGATTCGTACAATCAATAACCTTATTCGTACTTTATTGTTTTAAGCACATTTACCACTCAACTATTGGACTGAAGCTCTTAATATGGCTGTTTATTTATTGAATATCCTACCTTCCCGTGCCATTAACATTGACATACCCTTGACCCGCCTTTTTGGTGCTAAACCTGATATTACTTATGTTGTGCAGCAGGTTTGTTTATATATGCATGATCCTCGTGAGCCTCATTTCACTACTCTCAAGCGGATCTTGCGGTATGTTCAGGGGACTTTGGCTTATGATTACAGTTATTTTCTTCTACTACTGAGTCATTGGTTGCTTATTCGGATGCTGATTGGGCTGGTTACCCTACTACTCGCCGGTCTACATCAGATTATTATGTTTTTCTTGGCAACAACTTACTTTCATGGTCCTCTAAATGTCAGCCGATGATTTCTCATTCCAGTGCTTAGGCTGAGTATCGGGGTGTTGCTAATGCTGTTTCTGAGACATGTTGGCTTCGGAATTTACTACGTGAGCTTCATACACCATTGTCATCTGCTACTATTGTTTATTGTGATAATGTGAGTGCAGTGTACTTGTCTTCGAACCCTGTTCAACATAAGCTTACCAAGCATATTGAGATTGATATTCATTTTATTCGTGATTTGGTTGCTACTGGTCAAGTTCGAGTTCTGCATGTTCCTTCGCGGTTTCAGTATGCTGATATTTTTACCAAGGGGTTACCATCTGCTTTGTTTACTGATTTTCGTGACAGCTTGAGCTTTCGGTCTCCTCCCGCTCAAAGTGCGGGGGAGTGTTAGTCTATTCGGATTAGTATAAGTATTGGCCTATTGTATATTCGGCCCATTATGTATCCTATATAATCTTGATGTACCAACCATTATTATTGTTAGGTCACCATATTAGTAACACAAGCATCAATATGTAGAAATAGATAAGAGAAGAGATCGGTTGAACAATAACACACACACACACACATGTATAAACTATGCACGGTTAGGTGTAAGGTGTAAAGGGGTGAATGAATTGAACAACCAACCCTCAAGTGAGGGTTATTACAAGGTATTTATAGGAGAGGTGTGGAAAACTAGAAGGGGGGTTGAATAGTTTTACCAATTTAAAACTTCCTTTTAAATATTTAGATCGACTTATGTCAATCTATTTGGTTGTTTATGTTGGACGTTGATAGATAGATATATAAACGTGTAAAGAAAGATAAAGAGTAAGAAGCACATCACCACGACACAAGTTATTCATAGTGGTTCGGCTACAAGGACACCTTCCTTGCCCTACTCCAATCCCCGAGTCACCTACTCGAGAGTTCGTAAGCACTACACCAACTCCTTATGGCGGAGAAGCCTTCACAACGTCGCTTATCCTTTTTCCGGTACAAAGCTAAATAACGAGTTCCTTCACACCAAGGCGAACCACACCTAACACAACGTCGCCTACCCTTTATTCGGTGCTAGGCTAACCACCGAGTTCTTTCACACCTTAGGATAACTAATCCTATCACAACGTCGCCTACCCTTTATTAGGTACTAGGCTAAGCACCTAGTTCCATTACTATGGAGGAACTACTACCCTTCACGACACAACACCTAATATCAAGGAGATCTACTCATTGTTACAATATCATCAAAGATATCACCATCCTTGGAAATAAACAACTACTTATATGTATAATGACGCACCTCATCAATTATACGACCTAAGAATTCTTCCCAAATGCTACTTGATTAGATTCATCAGCATCCTTCACTAATGCCTTTGACACAACGCTTGGCACTCTTCACTAGTGCCTTCGTCTTGACAACTTTAGCATTTTTCACTAATGCTTTGACACGGATGATGAGCACCTTTCACTAATGCTTTCATCTTGACAATTTCGGCATTCTTTACTAATGCCTTTAACCCAACATCTATGGAGAAAGGAAGAACTATCAACAAGAGAACCTTCGTTGTCTGGATGATGATGAAGCATGGCAAATCATGGACTTGAGCTTGCACATCTTCAAGAAGTGGTGATCTCTCTTTTAAGAGGAACCTAGAAGATCACACAAAAACAAAAGACAAACTACATAGATCACTTGGATATGAGGTTAGAGGGTTAGAATACTTTGGGGAAGTGTGTGTGTAAAAAAGGATGCATAGAGAGGAAGAAATGGCTCTCTATTTATAGAGAAAATTCCCTACTGTTCCCCGGATCCCACGGATCCCTTCCACTTGGGATCCGGCTAGCACAAAGCTAGGGATCCGTGGAACGCTCCTCTTTGCCCATGGGTATTTTTGGTTATGGGTCATGGGTCATGGGTTATGGGTTGATCCATGTTTTTCTTTCTACATACAATGTATCTTAAGGATACAATGAACTTGGTTAAGTGGTATATATAAAACCATGGATTATGGGTCAATACCATTTGCTAGTTTTTACCCATTTTAGTATTTACATGTTTTTACCCATTTTTGTATTTACATGCTTTTACCCATTTTAGTATACTTAGTATAAGTATGTGCTAATCCAATATGTAAACATTAGTTGTTGTACATATATATCTAAATCATAAAATCACTTATACTTGTTTTAGTGTTTTATGTGAAAGCGTAAGTGTGTTAGGAAACTATGAACTCAAACTATCTATGTACTCTATTTGTTTCGTTAAAATGATTTTACGTTTGTTATCGACAAAACATTAGAAGATCGTAAAATATAAATAAACGTTTTTACGGCTTATTTGTATTAACAATCTCCCCCTTTTTTTTGATGACAAAAATAAAATTATTTAAAGGAAAAGCTAAAATTCCTAAAAGTTTGAATTTATAGTTTTTACTTTCTTCTCCCCCTTTTTGTCGAAACAAAAAGTGTTAAAAGAAACTAACACAATTTTTATAAGAAAAGTTATGTAAAAATGTAAAGAGAGCAAGTGACGGGAATGGTACTCGTCTTAACTCCCCCTTGACGAGTCCATCCCTTTGAAAGGGCGTCAAGGACATAACGTAAAATAAACTAATTGTGTTTGCAAATATTTTTGCAAATGGTTCGTCTAAGTGACGAAAGCGTGCTCCCCCTTGAAGATTGCAAAGATGCAATGGGGTATCATAAAGTATAATCCAAAAACAGATTAATGTTTGCAAATGTTTTTGCAATATCGTTTGACACAAAGCTCCCCCTAGCTTTATGGTGTCAAAATCTTCGTGTATTATTTTGAAAATCTACAAAGTAAAGGTTAGAAATCAAGAATATAATGCATAATTTCCTGCAATAAAAACTCAAGTTAGTACAATTTAGTGCTTTTGTACCACGGATCCCACAGTTCCCTTTTTGGAGGGATCCGTCTAGGCATAATGGAGGGATCCGGCTGTCTATTGACAGTTTCTTCAGCAATGAAGATGTGTCAAACAATGCTACTATGAGGATAATAAATATATGAGAAATACAAAGCACAACCCACAAAACATAGCAAATAAGTGTTCATTCAATAAAACAAGAGATAACCAACCAAATCTCTAAAACTAAGAGAATGAACTAGGACATACAAGTACTACTAAATACTAACTAGATACTAGACTTAAAATACGACAATGTGCTTGAGTCTAGGGATGAGTGGACTTGTTGATTTGATCCAACTATGCAAGAAGATGATTAAACATGAAATGTATCTCATTTCGTACTTCTTGAACAAGTCCTTGAGTGTTTAGACAATTTGGACAATTATTGTCTTGGTTTGGACCCGAAGGGAAATGGATACTTTGAGGAGGCTCTATGTGTGCTTGTGGGTCTTCATTTAGAGAAGTAGGAAGAGGTTCTAAAAATGAGTGTGGTAATGGAAATTCTTCCATATGATCAAGGTTATTCCTTGTCTCCCATGATGGGCTAGTTGGTGTTGTGGGTGGTTCCCTATTCAATGAGAAAGTTGGTGAATGGGAGGTTCTTGGTGGTGAATGATCTAACGAGTAGATGTTCGGGTGAGGAAGAGGCTCATTCAAGGATTGTAGTCCATGCTTAATGAATGATGGTTTTGATGGCTTGCTAGAACTAGCCATGTTTGGTTTTGAACTAGATGACCCTTTTTCTAGTCCGAAAGGTTTGATGCTAATCCGTGCGGTTCTCTTAGCCTTTGGATGAGTTTGATGAGGTGAGATTCTAGCTTCACTATCTCTAATGGGAGATGTTTCGGTGGATGAGATTTCATGGATCATTTGACCTTTTCTCTTGGATGATCCTAAGGTTGAAGAGTTGTTGCTAAGAGCCTTAGTCATAGTGATGATGGTGCTTGTAAGAACTTCTTTAGTTGCTGATTTTTGAGATGTGATTGAGAGTGGTGACTTAGTCCTAAGGTTGTTTTGTTTATAAAGGATAATTTGAATTAGAAAATTAAATCTTCGGCCACTTAGAGGACTAAGCATGCTCTTGAGGTTTTGATCAGCTCTTGAGGTTTGGAGAACCAAAAGGTAACTTGAATTTGAATAAGGAGGCTGATTTAATCTTTCTACATGTACGGATCCCGCGGATCGCTCTCAGCTGGGATCCGCCTGGTTATAAACCAGGGATCCGGCTATCAGACATGATTTAGGTGAAGTCATTATGCTTTTGTAAGGTTTATCATTAATGTATTTCGAGGTTTTGACTTATTTTAGAAGTCTTTAGCTGTTGGATATCTCAAATCCTCAACCATAACAAGTAATGGTGCTTAATGATGGTTTTGGCCAAGAACATTGACCTTAGGTAGTCTAACCATATGTTTGACAAGGATTCCTTTTAATTTGTTGTGGAGAAATGGTGATACTAAGTCCTAAAAGTCAGATGATGTCCTAGGATAAATTTACTAAAATCTTTAAAAATAAAAATAAATGAAAAACTAGTTTTTGGTCCTAATTTTGAGTCAAAGATGATTGAGATCAATTTGCTAAAATTGAAGGGTAGACCAAACTAAGTGTTATCAAATGTGATAGATAATGTGTGAGTGTTGGAGCGGAATTATGGTGAGTTTTGACTAGTTGATAAATAAACGAAATATTTCGAAAATATATCCTAGATAAGCCATGGATGAGAATGAGGTTTTCAACTATTAGCGGAAGACTTAGTTGGCTCTAGTGTATTATGTTTGACTTGTTTGAGGTGTTCTAGTGGACTATTATGATGTAGCCAAATCTGTTTTGCACATCAGGTGCATACGGATCCCACGGTTCTCTTATGGGAGGGATCCGGCTAGTTCAAAATCTGGGATCCGCCAACTGCAGATCAGAGAGCTTTCAGGAAATGTGCAACTTTGCACTTTATAGTAAATGATTTTCCTAGTTGTTTATATGGGGACTAAATGCAAGAACACAACTAATATAACTTGTATCAAATTAAGAAAAGCTGAAATTCCTATAATGAGTGACGACGACCACACCAAGAGGTCATAAAATCTCATTTTCCAAATACCTAAGTTAGGATGTTTAGTGCCAAGATATGGAAATACCTACATACTACAAGCATAGTTTAAATTGTTTACAAACCATTGTTTGAAATTGTTCATCATGCACTTGAGTCCTAAGACTTTACCTTTCTTTTCCTTCTTCACTTCTTCACCCGTCCTCCACTCTTTATCAAACCATCTTCACTTCTTCTTCCTCAAGAAATAAGCGAAGCATTTGAAGATTCCCTTGGTTTGTTGCCATTCGGGTGATTCATTGGGGATGTTTGGCAATTGGTTAATGTAGTCCAAGGGGTCAAGATCAATATTCTCGAGTGGGTTGCTACTACTCCCTTCATCTTCTGCTTGTCTTTCCTTTTAGTCCGAGGAATCCTAGGGTGGATGTAGCCTCTTGCCTTCCACCATAAACCTTGTTGTTCTACCCTCGGTTGATGGAACCATGACCTTATTGCAAAAGTTATGATCAAGGGATTGTGGAGAAGGGTCTAATGCAAAGATGAATTTGGCAAGACGGGTTAGAAGCATTGCATACGGAAGTACCATCTTGTCCATGCTTCTCACACTTGCCATCCTCTTGACCATGTAGTAGGCAAGGTTAAACCGAGTATTGGTCACTAGGCAATATATCATGAAGCTTAGACATGCGTTGGGGTTGTCCTTGTTCCCTACTAGGCATACCACATTTTCTCTTATCACAACTTCCCATTTCTTATACAACCCATACATTTCTGAAAGCTCCATTTGAAAGGATCCCTATAGATCACTTTTGACTTCCTTGTGACTCTTGATGGTGATGCTCTTGGCATGAACACGGTGTCCCTCACCGTGGTTGCTTCCGGGATCAAAGTGTTGTAGATATCATGGTGATCAACCATTGTGTGTAGTTTTTCCAAAGACCATTCATTTGAGTACATACAAACGCCATCATATGTAACCCCTAGAATTCTTCCAAGCTCCTCAAGTGAAAGAGTGTACTCATGTCCATTTATGGTAAATTCAATTGAGATGGACCCATCATCATTTTATAATTATACCCATAGTCTTGTAGAACTCAAGCACAAAGACCGGGCAAATTTGCTCGTTTATATCCAATAAACTATCAAACCCAATAGTTCCAAATACTTCCCTCATGTCGGTATTTACAAGAAATGATGGATCAAAAACTCTACCTTCATGAAAGAGTCTCCTTTCAAGCAACTTAAAGGCTTTCCTATCGTCCTGACTTAATCCATTTTTCCTATGGTACATGGGAATGTAGTGAGTGGTGTCTTGGTAATCTTGTTGCTTGTTGCTTGGCATGATGTTCCTAAACAATACAACCACAATGTGGTGTTAATGATGAATAGTAACCTAGAGGGTTTCATCACAATTTTGCTCTCATCATCTTTGTTGAGTTTAAGAAATGTGTTTAATTTGTATTAACAATGTTAATTCTTTGATTTAGATTATCTTAGAAAACAATGTGGTGACAAATTATGAAAAACCCATTTGAACCCAACTCTTAAAGATGAAGGAATTGTAAATCTAAGAATCAAGGAATTAGATTAACAATGTAGTGAAGATTATACTTACACAAGTGATTGTTAGGCTTGAGAATAATAATCAATTTGCTCCTATGAACAGTACCTGAGTCTTTGTTCGTGAGTCTTTGAAGTGAGTGTAATGGTGGAACATTCACAGTGATCATTTTTTAGCTTATACTGTCTTCTGTTGCACGGATCCCGCGGATCCCTCTCGTTTGGGATCCGGCTAGTATAAACTTAGGAATCCGGCATGACAGCAAAAGTCAGCTAAAAAATTCCTTGATAACTTTGGTTTGGGAGTTCTAAGATGCCTAGTGTTTTGGTGTTAATGTTCTAAAACTTGTGGTTTAAGGTTTTGATGATTTAATGCTATTCCTATTAGACGAGGTTCCCATTTTAAGAATTAGTCATAATTCTTGGGAAGCTTTTCAAACATTATAATAAAATCCCATTTTATTATAACATAAGAAGTTTCACATGGATATTTATTGATATACATGAAATGTCAATAAATCCTTTGTGATGAATAATGATTGATGTTATCATATAACTTAAGATATCATTATTATGAGTTGGTGATGTAGTTTTAACTGAGTCGGAGAAAACTAATTAGATAGGGACAATAATATAAAAATCTACACGAACAATTTCTAGTAAATCATGCAACTAACATTTTGATAATAACAATAAATGTAAGTAATTATAGATCATACCTTTGCCAAATATTCTTTTTAATAAAAGAAGTATTTAGATGTTTTTGTGATCTTCTTGGAATCTCTAGATTTATGTTGTAAGAATATTTAAACATTCTCTTTGCGAAATGTTTCGAAAAATTCTTTATGATCTTCTTGGTGACTCCAAATCCAAGTATGGATAATGCTAAAAAAATGTTAGAACATTCTATCATTGTCCAACAATAAGCAACATAATGATTTTTTCAAAAATGTGATAAAAGTAATCCTTCTTTGTAGTTTTCAAACATACATGGATCGTATCAAGTTTTTAAAGTACAACATACTCTAAAAAACTTGGTAACGAAGCTCTGATGCCAATTGTGGAAAACTAGAAGGGGGGGTTGAATAGTTTTACCAATTAAAAACTTCCTTTTAAATATTTAGATCGACTTATGTCAATCTATTTGGTTGTTTATGTTGGACATTGATAGATAGATATATAAACGTGTAAAGAAAGATAAAGAGTAAGAAGCACATCACCACGACACAAGTTATTCATAGTGGTACGGCTACAAGGACACCTTCCTTGCCCTAATCCACTCCCCGAGTCACCTACTCGAGAGTTCATAAGCACTACACCAACTCCTTATGGCGGAGAAGCCTTCACAACGTCGCTTATCCTTTTTTCGGTACAAAGCTAAATACCGAGTTCCTTCACACCAAGGCGAACCACACCTAACACAATGTCGCCTACCCTTTATACGGTGCTAGGCTAACCACTGAGTTCTTTCACACCTTAGGAGAACTAATCCTATCACAACGTCGCCTACCCTTTATTAGGTACTAGGCTAAACACCTAGTTCCATTACTATGGAGGAACTACTACCCTTCACGACACAAAACCTAATATCAAGGAGATCTACTCCTTGTTACAATATCATCAAGGATATCACCATCCTTGGAAATAAAAAATTACTTATATGTATAACGATGCACCTCATCAATTATACGACCTAAGCATTCTTCCCAAATGCTACTTTTTTATATTCATCGGCATCCTTCACTAATTCCTTTGACACAACGCTTGGCACTCTTCACTGATGCCTTCGTCTTGACACCTTTAGCATTCTTCACTAATGCTTTGACACGGATGATGAGCACCTTTCACTAATGCTTTCATCTTGACACTTTCGGCATTCTTCACTAATGCCTTCAACCCAACATCTATGGAGAAAGGAAGAACTATCAACAAGAGAACCTTCGTTGTCTTGATGATGACGAAGCATGGCAACTCATGGACTTGAGCTTGCACGTCTTCAAGAAGCGGTGATCTCTCCTTTAAGAGGAACCTAGAAGATCACACAAAAACAAAAGACAAACTACATAGATCACTTGGATCTGAGGTTAGAGGGTTAGAATACTTTTGGGGAAGTGTGTGTGTAAAAAAGGATGCATAGAGAGGAAGAAATGACTCTCTATTTATAGAGAAAATTCCCTACTGTTCCCCGGATCCCACGGATCCCTTCCACTTGGGATCCGGTTAGCACAAAGCTAGGGATCCGTGGAACGCTCCTCTTTGCCCATGGGTATTTTTGGTTATGGGTCTTGGGTCATGGGTTATGGGTTGATCCATGTTTTTCTTTCAACATACAATGTATCTTAAGGATACAATGAACTTGGTTAAGTGGTATATATAAAACCATGGATTATGGGTCAATACCATTTGCTAGTTTTTACCCATTTTAGTATTTACATGTTTTTACCCATTTTAGTATTTACATGCTTTTACCCATTTTAGTATACTTAGTATAAGTATGTGCTAATCCATAGAGTGTTTGCCAGACAACTCAATAATGTTATTAAATGAAATGCATCCGTATGACTAGTTGGGATTCACCAACCCGGATGGAGGCGTCACCCTCGATAGATCTATCCACTCACCCTCGCTTCAAAGATTAACGGTTCATGTTCAGGTAATGGGGACTTTCAATTGGCAAATGCGGTAACTTAAGCAATGTAAATGAATTTAACATACTTGGTATCGTAATAAAAATGTTGTGCAATGTATTCTCCCCCGTAGGTTTGAAAATAATTAAAAGTGTATACGACGGGGCTATGAAAACTCACTTGTTAAACTGGTGTGATGACAAGAGTGAGTACACTGAGGTATAGCGTGATGTTTCAATCTGGACCTATTACGAATGATATGATATGTAATGAGTTGCAATGTAATGTTATGATATGCATGCATTACGTATGTTATTTATACCATTTGCGGGTTTTGAAAATAATACTTATCGTCGAAAAATACTCTTTTGACGTCTTGACCATTCTTAAATCACTTTACAAGTTTTTACGTCAAAATGTCATCCTACAATGGTTTCGTAATGATTTATAGTGAAATTTTCACCTTTCGTCGTAAAATAATGTCGTCGGAAATTTCTTGAAAATGACAAAAATGACTCCGAAAAACTAGTCGTAAAATGGTGTACGTTGCACGTTAGGAAACGAACTCGACGGTTTTGGAAAGTTTGTATCAAAAACTAGAAGTTTCAAGTTCAGGGGTTTCCGAACATAAAGGTCTCGAACATAAAGATAATAAGGGTTAAAGATGGTGATTTTGTCTAATTGTTGTGTAAAAATGAGTTTCGGCAAAGTTTAAGCATCCGTAATTAATTTATCACAACTCCGCTATACAAACGGTTAGTCATTTTGAAAAATATGCTCGGTGATCTTGATTTTATTAGAAGACATTTCGTTACAAAAAGTTCTACATCATAGTTAAAAACTGCCTTCAACATGGTCGTTTTAGTTACCGTAATACTTATCTCGTAAAAATAATATAGTTTTTCAGAAAATAATAGTTACGGCAATTTTATGAAAACGTGCATATCTTAGTCGTTTCAAATCCGTTTTCTACGTATAATACGTCCTTAGCTTCGTATCAAAGTATACTAATATATTTTTGATAAGTCGAAATAATTTGTAAAGCTTAGGACTCGTTTTCGACTCGTACAAACCAAAAATAGGTTGCTGAATTTTCTGAAAAATATATATTTCGTCGTCAAACTTGTAAAATCCATAACTTCTTCGTTATAACTCCGTTTTATTCCGTTCAAGCGGCCACAGATTCGTTTTAAAGTATATTTTCTAAATATCAAGGCCAAAATTTCGTGCCTACTGTCGGATTTTCCAGAAAATCAAAATAAGGACAGATCACTTTTTATACTAGTCGAAAATAGTTTTTCTCGTACTAAACCTATTCTAATCCCTTCAAATCAACTCCAAAGCTAATCTAATCCAACCATACACCTTCTTAGGGTGTCATGGGTTCCTAAACATCATCAAGACCAAAGTATACCAAGGGGATAATTATAGGATGACCTTATATATATATATTTCTAAAAATCATGTAAAAATGGTATAAACAACACAAATCATGCATGCTTGCTCCAAAAATGAAGAGATACTTATGAAATGAAAAGGAGATATGAAAAATATAAATGATATGCTTACAAGTTAATATGATGAGGTGCAAAGAACCAAGGTTAAACCTAAACACTCTAGGTTTTTATTTCAAAACCTTAACAAGAGTATTATCTAGATTGTAATTATCTTGAGCTTGAGAAAAATTTATGATCCCTTGTGAAGACCTCTTGATGGCCGGTTATGAAGAGAGAACAAAGAGAGGAAAAAGATTTTTTTTTTTTTACTAGACTTGTTGAATGAGGTAGAATGAATGAAAATAATTGAGTAAGACTTTTAAGTAGTAAAATTTTCTAACAATCAAGAAACCTATTCCCCAATTAATGCCAACCCTCCCCCTTGGTCGGCCAAGGGGGGAGGAATGTGTCTAAGATATTATTTTTTTTTCTTTCTTATTACTTGTATAAAATTGTAAATAAAATGTAAGTAAATGTTATGTTAAGTAAAATTTGTAGTAACTTGTACATAGTTGTGATATTAGAGTAGTATGAATTAAACTAAGTTTTAGGGGATCAAAGTAAAGTATAATGATATTATAAAAATTATAAAAATACATTCCTTGTAACATTTGAGTGATAAAATAATTATCGTATAGTTTTTAAGAAAAACGTCGTAATAATATAAATTTAACGATTTATATACAAAATAAATTCAAAACACTAGGTAAACTCAAAATATAATTTTTATAAACTAAACATAAGTATAAAAATATATCGGGATCATTTTTGAAAGTAACGGATTAAATGCTCAAAATAATAACTCACGCGATAACGTTTATTTAATATAAAATTTACGCGATTAATGTGAAATGCAATGTCATGAATGAACTAATATGATGCAAATGATGTTAATGAAATGTAGACTAAACTTAGTCCATATGAAATGTTCGTGATGATATGATCATGAATTCGCCGCTAAACCATTAAGGTTACGCGAATTTGGAACACGTAAACCTAGTTTACGATAAATGTTGAAATTGTAAGGCATGAATTGTTTCGAGAAATGACCTGGAAGTACGGGTTGTCACACATTGCATTTCAATGATGCATAAGGGTTATGATTTGAATGATTTATTGATGCTAACAACCTATTGTTTTGAGAAAGTTCTCATATGCTTCAACCCAAGAGTAATCAATAATGCGTTCTCTAAGAGTATTATAATGAAGATACCAAAAAATATAAAAGTGATAACATGAAGATAAATTCGTTCATTGATTGACACGAATTATAAAGATGACCTATTCTAGGTGACAATAGGAAATGTAGTATTAGCATGGTATTGACCATCATGGGTGATTATCACATTGAAAAGAAGTGAAGGCAATATGAAAAATACTAATAATAATAATGAGTACCTATATGAGGATGACATCATTTGAGAGTTGGATAGACCAACGTGTTGAAAAGGTGTTGAGAATGGCTGTTTTGATTAATATATCGTTTGCACTGACAATGACATACATGATATGCGGGAAAAGGATAAGATCCTATGATGGTGTTCTAGATAGTGAAGTTGTAAGGTGCTGGTTTAAGGAAAATCCTATATCTGGAGATGAAGACTTTTTGTAAAAACACATGATGCGTTTTTCACTTGATGAGGTATTGGTGCAAACTTGTGATAAAAAAGTTAAAAAGGTTGAACTAGTTGTGGTTTCGTGAACCGGTTTTAGCTAAGTGGTGTTTACCTATGTGTTGGTATTTTAGAGTCTAAGAGACATAAATTTTGACAAAAGACAATTATGTGAATGGATTTCTCTCCCCCTTGACATCCAACATAATGTGTAATGTATCAATTAAGGAATGACAACAAAGTGTTTAGGAGGTTATTCGGGTTAACGAAAAAGGTGAGCTTAGTGATGTTTTTCTGGATGATGGTTAGCATACAATGAACTTCATCCTTAAAGTCATGTACCTCTTCTTGATTAATACGAGATGATCGTATGATGAGGCATGTGGTTTCCTAATAGGAAGTGAAGAGGATTAGAGTATTGTTATAACTAAATAATGATGGAGGTGATTTTTGGAAAGCGGAAGCAAAAATGAGATTTGGAAAGAGGTCGGTTGAAAGACAAAAATGCAAAGCCAACCCTCTAGAACTTAATTCTATATGCTTTTAAACTATATGCAAGTGTAGGGGTCCCATAAAGCATAGTACTAATTTACATAGCAATAAAGGGGATTATGCAAAATGAGCATATAAAAGTTAGAACCAAGTGAGATAACAAATAATTTGTTATCAAACTACAAAACAAATTTGTTAGTGACAAAAGATGTTAACATGATAGAAATCAAATGATAACATATTATATAAGCAAAAACAACATATTGCACTTAGTAGACAAGAAATCACCACACAAGATAGCATCAAAGCAATCATATTATGCAAGAATATGACTTTATTCAAGACATTTCATTATGAGATTGTTTTTTCGTATATCTTAATTC